>JABCMJ010004095.1:0-34340 GCA_014822125.1 Arbutus unedo | reverse complement strand
GGGGATTACTGTTTTGATCAGTACACATCTGAACAATACTAAAGTTTTTTGGTGTTATATTGCCCTTGCCCCTTTTGCCTTCTACTCCTCAGTTCTAACATTTTTAACTTGGACAAACTTTTGCAGTTCATTTGTTCAACTTGAAAACAAGAAAACTACTTAGTGCGTGGATGAAATTACTTAGATAATCGCAGCTGAACAGCAAAAGGAATTCGTAAAACTCAAATTGATGCCTACGGTCAATTGCTGTGTTACTTTATTTCATGGATTTCCTTTATACCTCTATTCATTGGATAAGCGTGGAATTCATTCAATAGGAAGGGGACAGATAGCATCATTCATGTATTCCAAGACATAGATTGCTTGCCATCTGCTTAAAACCTAAGTTATGAATGTTCTTGTTAATGAAGCAGGCTCTTACTACATAGGTCATTTAGAGAAAATTCCATCTTGTTATGAAGTAGACTTGTATTGTATATTGTTATGAAGTTAAGATACCAGTTGATAATTGTTCATCAATATGGCATTTTTTCCCTATTAACCACGGGGCAAGAAGAAATGGTCGCTGTTAAAAGGAAGATTTGCACAGTCAAATGAGGGTTAAGCAACCTTTGGTTGAAATGTGTGAACTTCTGATTATCATGCACATGCCATTGGGGACAGTTGCTCCCATGCGCATCTAAACAACCATGCTAATTTTTTGTCAATTTTTTTCAGTGGTTTCATTCGTTAGGGTTAATCCTGGTTTTGCTCTTTTTTTATTTGGTGGGAACCCACTTTACTGTTGTGCTTTGGAGAGTTAAATGCAATACTACAGTTTTCTTCTCTCCGCATTGTATTTTTGTACACTTGGAACACATCTAAATGGAAAAGACTAAGAAATGTTGCAAGCAATATTTCGGATGTCCCCACTCAAGTCGAAAAAGCAATAATGCTCAATTTGTGAAATGTGAAGTGAATGTGGATTTGTTGACGTCACTCATAATCCCCCGTTTTCCCCTCTTACTAGTGACTGTACAAGTGTGTTGCACGTGAATTTAACTGTTGGAAACAAGAAGTCGAATGGGTGTGTTTTGAAAGACGTAATAACGTTGTCCTTATTTGCCACCGATCATCATATCAAAATTGACCTGATTCTTTATTTTTTTTGGGTAATCAATTAGTTTTTTTCCTTCTAGTTTATCCCTTTGTAACTAACATTTTAAAGCATCTTTCGTAGTTTTTCCTTCTGAGCATTGCATCAATGAACACTCTTGGAACTTGCAAATTATTTTATGCAGACCCAGAAAATATAACAACTGTTACGTATTATATCTCGAGAGCCTTTAGAATGGTAATTACTAGTTGTTAGTTTTCACTTTGCAAAGTGCCATGTCTGTATAGGAGTATGCATGCAATATATGATTGGATATTTGTGAAAATTCCCTTTGTTTGCAACGACAACAATGCATGTCAGCCTTTTAATTGACTGAAATGTTATTCAAATCATGAATAAGGAATGTATAATACAAGGCTATGAACAGGTGAGACGTTGGAACTCATAATCAACTTTGTTGCATGAACGTGGTGTATTTATTTTATTTGAGTAGGTGCCTTCTTGGTGGAAAGTAGTTTCCAAGCATCACAGGTTTTGCTTCTTTGAATGAGGTTAGTTTGGGGAGTGAAAAGTAGACAAACACTCCTGATTTTTGAGACATATCAATAGATTTCTTTATTTGGTGTTCCTTTATTGCTGCTTCCGCCTTTATGAACTTGAGGGTAGTGGTACTTGGTAGGTTGTTTTGTTAAATAAATGTTGGGCAATAGAATGAGTCACATCTCCCGTCCTACTTGGACTACCAACTGTAGAACTTTGGTACCCAACTAGGTAGGTGAAGATCATTGTGTTTTATTTTCTTTTGTTCTTTGTTTTTGCCATGAAGAAGGAGGTCTCTTGTTCTGTTGAGAATCTCTTTCTTGGTCACCTGTCTAGTGATTTGTCTTAACTATCCTCAGTTGAGGAGAAAGAGGTCATATTGACGACCCTCAAGAAATATGCTACTATCAGCTCGCTCATGCTGCGGGAATCAGCCTCCCCTTTGTAAATTGAGGGTTTGAGCCTCTGAGGGAAGGCATCCTAATTAGTGGATCCTTGTGCACTTTGTACAGCCCAGTTTGTTATGCCAAGATCAATCACAAACTCACATGAACACAGTACATCCATGGGAGGATCGAGGAGTTTTCATTTTAATGAGAAATACAAAGAACTACACTGGAGTATATACAACCATTAATCTCTCAACCTCTCAGTAATCCTCTCTCTCCCCTGCCTTCTCTCCGTTTTTTTCCTCACCTCACATGTGCCTTTGTCCCCATTTTTTCGCTGGTGCCCTCGCTGGAGGAAGAGCTCAGCTGTCTCCCTACACTACTCACTCTGCTCTTGCGCTACTCTAATCAGAACCAAATAGGGGTATAATATATGGGGAGAGGGGTGCACTATTTACATGTTGGAAAATGTTGAGATTTTGTAAACTTTGAGCCCCGGTTAATGTGGGTCCCGTTCTTCAATCGGGTCGGTCCTGCATACCGTTGTGTTCGTCTCCGCGAGGAGATTAAAATCGGATATTAAGTTTGCCAAAAATATTTAAGATTGAATGAGAAATTGTGACCAAAGGATGACACAAAACCTTTGAGAATTGAAGGAAAACCTTTGTACCACATTGGTGGGAGTAGTAAAAGAATATGGGTATATTAAAACAAAATTTTCTTAAAGGCTGGCCTTTTGGGTCATACAACTTTTGTGAGTGGGGGAGCATGCACTGTATTGCCACATTGACCACATGCACCCGTGCGTCTCTGCCGCCATCCGATCGAACAGAACCAAATAGGGTTTGGTTGGGTTGGGTTAATAAGATTAAAATGGGCTGGGCCTGATAATACATGTTCTTTTTATGGCTTTTCCATTTCAACTTGGGTTGGGCTTGGACCTGAACAAATTAATTCTGTTTTATTTTTGGATTAGGCTTGAGGTCCGAGCAAATTTAATATGGAGCGGGTCTTCTAGAAGGGAAAAACAGGGGAGGTCTCTCCAAAAGCCATGGCTGTTTAATGGACACCTTTCCGCCAACAGCCATGACCGGTGACTGTTCAATGGTTCTGAACAACCACCTTGCCTTCCCAAAGAGTCACCAACTCACCTATATAATGGGCAGTCCTCCTCTCATTTTATCGTCCGAGAAATCATAAGCATTCTAGTGTTTGTAGTCACATTTCTTTCATTCGTTTTGGAGAGTTCTAGGTAGTTTCGGTTTGCTAGTTGAGTAGACTTTTGTGCGAATTCTACTCTTCCAGAATCATTGAATCTTGGGAAGCAATCGTCCAAGAAACTAGTCAGCGCTGTTGTGGGGGACGGATTTGCTTTAAGGACATAATAATAAGATTACTACCCTCAATTGCCAATTTTCGGAAACCCGAAATTGGTTCTGTAAGTTTCTGCTTTCGGTTATTTTTTCTTTCATTTGAATTTACTGTTTAGTGTTTCCGGCAGTCTAAAAATTCCTTGCCAGTGTGTGGCTTCTCACATTACAAGCACGTTTAGGAGGCAAACTCTCCAAGCAATTACTCCACGCATGTTGTAGGATTAAAGACTGATGGCTAGTGGGTGGCTTGAGGTGCATGGGCCTGCTGAAAAAGACAAGTCTCAATTAAGGGAATGGAGCCAAATTGTGAACAATCTCAATCTTGAAGAGTATCCTCAATGATGCCCTCTACTGCTGTCAGCCATCGTCGTTGCTAACCTTGTAGCATTCATTAACTGGTGGGAACTTGAGCTTCAATGTACTTCTGTATCAGAAGTGCAAGTGCTGATCACCAACTCCAACACCGTTTCGTTACGTATCACATGATTCTTATGAATATGCCTCTGCTCACAGCAAAGGCTATAACTCTACAAAGAGTCTCACCTGCTATCAGGGAGAGCTTTTTGTTCGTCCAGGCCACACTGCATCCCTCTGCGAGTTCATCCGTGTTCTCTGATGTGGATACCTACTGCCCCATCGGGAGCATCTTCCTACTGTGCTTTTTACTCCTTGGTGTTGTCGGGTTATCCACTCGTCATCGTTGCACCTCGCATCACGGTGCCTGCATCCACACCTCGATTCGTTGCCAAACACAAGATTCGATGTGATGTGCACCCCCTAACCAGTGTACTGAACAGTGTTTGCTAATGAAGCCTTTGTACTTGGCTGATCTCCTAGGGAACTTGATGGAGCTCACGACATTCTCCGTTTGTCTCTGAAATTTCAGGATGACTCACCTTCTGTCACATTCAAATTTGTTTGGCCCACATCTCCAACTGAGGTGCATGTGCTTCTTGTCTGAGCACTAGTATCCACTCGTCAAGATACTGTTGTATGTGTCCATTATCGTTTAACGCTCATGCCTACTCATCAGGACACCATATAGTGATTCCATCTCTTCTTGTCATTTGGCCACATATTTAGAGAGGAACCTTTAGTAATCCACGGAGAAAGAGAATACCTGGTGCATCATCTTTTCCATCTCAAGTTCTCTGTTGGAGCTCAATAAACTTTCTACCTATGTAGCACGGACACGGATACAGATATAGATATAGACACGGGACACCGAATTTTTTAAAAAATGGGGATACGGAGATGGCGGGGTCACGACAATTTTTTTTACATATAATATATATGTTCATACATATTATTTATTAATGAATGAATATTGATACTACTCAAACAAAATAACAATACAATCAATTTAAGTCAAAGACATATCCTGGATGTATATAAGATGTTTGAGTTGATTAAATTTATGAAGAAAAAAATAGATATCTAGAGTAAGAAACGTACCATTGTACCAGAAATCGCTGTGGAGATAGAGATGAAATGTAGATATATTTGGGGGTATTTTAGGGTTTTAAATTTTTAATTGCAATTTTAACACTAATTATGTAATAATATTTTGCCCCCAAAAAATTAAAAAAACAACAAATCTACCCCTACTGTGTCCCAAAATGTCTCCTTGTGTCATCTGCGTGTCCGCCTTCAAAAAATAAATTAAATTAATTGGACACACCAATGACGTGTCCCATAATTTTTTCAGCATGTGTCTGGCGTGTCCGTGTCCCCGGAGTGTCTGACATGGCTACGGGGAACTCCGAGGAGTGTCTGTGCTACATAGCTTTCTACCAATATGTTGCTCTGATTGTAGCAAGTCAGCATCAGCATCAGCATCCCACAACTTTAATTTGTTTCCTCGCATTTGTACTCCAGTGAGTGCTCTGAGTACTCCTGCGCATACTTTGTGTGCATCTGCAACTGCGGCTCATTTTGTTCATTGTCGACAATCACCCATATACCTTTCTGTGCTTGACGGCAACTTCGTCTCTCATAGCACTCTGTGCTAGCTTATATAGGTTGCCCATAATCCGTCAAATCAGAAGTCACCGTCTGATCAACTTCACCTGCAACCAGAATCATAGCTGCACCTCCACCGCCGGACTAACTATTTACTCCCTTACTTGGTCAGCCCACAATCCTTCACCTCCATTGGATCTCTAATTGAACTAAATCGATCTTGACCACCTTGGACCATGTTTGATCAACCCTCGATCTTCGTCGATTTTTCCAATATGACAAAAACTGACGTGTATTTGAAATTTGGAGTCCATATATCACTCTTGAATGGTCCAAATCTTGACATGGTTTACAATACAATTTCATATACTTTGGGAACTAAATTGCACAAAGTCACGTGTCAACATTTGACTGGTCAATGGTCAATTGGATTGAGTCATCCGTGTCAGTTTGGGTCGGTTAGCCATCACACCTGTCTAGTCCACTGTTTCGAATCAGGTCAACTCTGGTTGGGTATGGATGGTCCAATTGTAACATCCTCAAGAGGTGCTTGCCACCCTGGATAGCCCACTCCTACAACGCTTCACTGCTAATCTGAAGAAAACAAAGCATTGCGGGGTTTTGTATCGGTAGCTCGTATAGAAATCTCGGTGGTCCGTTCTTCACGCTGTTTGCATCGTTAAACTCGTATTGACGAGGGCTGCTCACTGGTGTGATTAAAAGTTAGGTTTGACCATTTTATTTCTGAACAATTTTGGACAGGCTCTGTATTCGTGTTTCTCCGGTTTGATTCCCACTCTGGTATCAATGGTTGTGCCAAGATCATTCACAAACTCAGAGACACATGATATTTATATGGTTTTGCAATTGGTACATCCACGGGAGGATTAGAGACTGTCACTATAGGAGAAATACAAAGAATTATATGGGATTATCAAACAACCACGATCTTTTAACATCTCAGTGTATCTCTCTTACTCCTCCTACCTTCTCTCAGTTTTTGCACTCACCTTAAGGAGGAGCTTGGCTCCCTCCTGAAGGAGGAGCTTTCTCTACTCTACTCCCTTTGCTCTTGCACTCCACTAATCAGAACCAGAAGGGGTACACTAAGGAAAGGGGTGCACTATTTAGAAGCAAGTTGTGGAGAAAAACTCCCAAAGCAATACTCACGCATGTTGAAGGAGTAAAAACTGATGGCTATAGGAGGCCTGAGACCCCTAGATCTGCTGAAGAAGACGAGCCTCAATTAAGGATGTAGCCAAATTGTCAACACAGTTGAGGAGTATTTGACAAATCATTGTAGTGCAGACATGAAGACGTACAAGAATCATTTGGAGCTTCCTTCCCTTCCAGTTGAACACTGGTGGCACGATTTAGTAATGCCTAAGCAGCACAGCAGAGGAGGAAGCTCTAAGTTTGGGTATTTTCCCTTGTTCCTGCCTAATAAACAGTTATCTCTCTGGAGCCATATATATGTAGAATTCTGAAAGATGTACTTCCCAGTTTGAAGTTTGTGAACATCTATTTCTTTCTTCTAGGGGAGTTCTCATAGTATGCGCTCTGCTTTAAATTTTGTCATATGAACTTTTGCATGAAATTTGACAGAATATATATTGTGATTGCTGGTCAGTTTTCCGTCAATTAGCTGTAGTGTTTTTGCTCAATTTCAGGGAAATTACCCTGCTGCTTCCCTGTCTTCCACCATAGAGCCCAGGGAGGAGTCTATAGCGACACTGGTTTCAATGGGTTTTGACAGGAACTCTGCAAGGCAGGCGCTTATTCATGCCCAGAATGACCTCAATGCAGCCACTAACATCCTTCTTGAAGCACAATCACATCAAGTGGATGGATGAAGAAGGCGGCGGACGTAATCAATTGTGATCTGATTGCACTTGTATCCCCAAAGACAGTTGCTGAGCATAATTTGCCGATTTCTAAGATCAAATTGATCTGGTGCTCTAGGAACCCGTTGAGGAACTCGGGATTTTTTTTTTCCTTCACTTTTTTCCTCTTTCCTTTATGTACCTATTTATTTCTAATCTTAGCTGTAAGTTTGAAGATATCTTTTTGCACGGTTATATTAAGCTCAAGATCAGATTTTTTTCATCTGCAAGTCTTCTTGTGAAACGGTAAGATGTGCCCAGTTGCATTTTCAAGCAGAAAACTGGGCCGGTGGGTCTTTGACAGTTAGTTTGGACATAAGAGAAATATAATATTGTTCTTGGGTTGGAAGAAAAAAACACAATTGTAAATACTAATTGTACTGTTTAGGTAATGACCGCATCCATTTTCAAAACTATACTCTCTTTGTACCACCGGCGGCTGGCAAGTGACAAATTACATCAAGACTGCCACGGATTGTAGAAAGATTGGGTCAACAGTCCATCTAGTTGAAGTTTTACGATCTAGTCGATCACAATCACTTCCAAATATCCAGAAATCAAAGTTGATGCCCTTTCATTTTTTACTTATGTTTCGTTTGTTAACACTCAAAATTTTATGAGGAGTATAGTAAATAAAATGAGCGAGGGAACATAATTGAAGGTGGGGTTTTATTATAGTTATAAGCAAATTGAGTGGTTTTTCTAAAGAATATATGGTAGATAGACAATATTTTTACAATTCATAATGATATTCTCATAATTAATAATGGTATCTGTGTAAATAACAAGAAGTTATATACGACAGATAAAATATTAGAGGGAGGTGGAGGGGGAGGGATAATTTTATCTCCTTCTAAAGAGATAAAATAGTCCCCATAGATATTATATGTCGGTATGTTAGAAAGTACATAAATTTTAGATATGACGAACTCAGAGAGTGATAACATTAGATCATTTCTTTGATTTCTATCAAACAGGCTTTAACTAATGTTTCGCCCATTATCAAAAGAAAACCTAAACATTATGCACTCAACACTCGTTATTATGAGTCCCAATCTGTCCAACACTTCCACATTTTCTCACTCACTCACTCTCTTTGTCTAGTTACAATCAATTCTCTCTACACAAACAAACATTCATGATATATTTCCCCTAATAAGAGGCCTCAGGTGATACCATATCAAACCAAGGGCCATCCTGACTGGCTTTGCCGACCCAACACAAAGGCACATTGAGCCTAGGATTGAAGACGACAAATGTAGAAAATGCACTCAAGTGCATTCACCAGAACACTAAAATCAATTTCTATAAATAGGGGCAAAGATTCATCAGCAAAGGTGAGTAGTAGTAAGATATTCCTAACCACTTTCACATACCAACTCACTGTAAGCAGTACTTCACATATTTGCTTTCTATATTTGTATTTGCTCGCAGAGCTCTTGTTCTACAAGTTGAGCTTCTTATAGTTAATCACTTAGCCATTAGAGGGCGCTCTGACCACTCATTGGGGTGTCTCAGACTAGTTGTTTCGTTTTTAGTAGACTTTCGTTCGGTGGAACTCATTCAAGTTAAACCTCTTTCAATTTCAGAAGAACTCATGGGGGGAGTTATACAAATCAACATCCCACAATTGGCGACCATAGTGGGAGCCTAAAAATCAAGAGTTGCCATAGATGTTACAATGTCACAAATTTTTACCAAATCTAACAATGTCAGGGCACGTAGGAAGCCCAATAACCAGAAAGAGAGGCCCCCAACGGAGAGACAAATGGGGTTCACCAGCCTACCCCAGTTAGAGCCAACAAATTGGTGCAAGTGAAGTTTGTCGGGCCAAATGAGACATGTTGACCTATTTGGATGAACAAGACAAAGAGATTGGCTGCCCCAGGAGAAAGGTGGACGAGGTTGAAATAGTCTCCAAACGCAAAAAGCATGAACAAGATAGAGGTTGGGGGCGTTTGACAGAGAAGGAATACGCTTGCTCCGAGGAGAGAGGACGATGGCATTATCAAGAAAGGTACCAACGAGATAGGGAGCGAGGGCATGATTCCTCCCCTGCGAGGGAGTCTGGGCCTCACTAGGTGACTGGCCAAGCCAAGGCGACCAATAAAACATGCAAAATATTTTACGAACACATTGCGGATAACAGGAGTTCTGAACCAAAAATTGGCCCAAAAAGTAGGAAGTTAGATAAAAGACGAAGGCAAACATCTAGAGCAAAATCGTGTTAATGAGCAAGTTTGAGCACAAGACACTTTATTTTGGCACCTAATGAGGGCGGCTATCCCAGCAAAGTTCAAAATGCCCGCCTTCACACTCTATGATGGGGTTAGCGATTCCATGACCATGTCCAATACTACTACCAGGCCATGATCCTTTATGATCACAATGAAGCACTCATGTGCTAGATATTCCCTTCTAGTCTTGGACCCTTAGCCCTACGATGGTTCTATAAACTGAAGTCAAGCTCTATCAACAGCTTCAACATAACTGAGGTCAAGCTTTATCGCTTGTTCTTCTCAAGCAAGTAAACCGCTAAGAACATGTAGGGGTTAGTAACCATGAAAACAACCAAAGGGGAGTTCCTGAGGGCTTGCGCCTAAAGGTGCTATAATTTCTATAATGAGGTGAAGGGTCCCGTGGAGGTATTCGTTGTTAGCACCATCAAAATGGGACTCGCAATGAATTTTGAGCTTTGAAAAAAGCTGACCTCGAAGAAGCCTAGAGATCCCTAGACTTGATCAAAATGGTGGACGAGTTCGTCGAATTAGAAGATGAGCTTCTGGCCGAGGAAGTAGAGAAAAAAGAAGAAAGAATCAGAAATAGCAGTTGGAGAGACAAGCAGTTAGAGACCAATGAATTCAAGAAAGGAAGAAACAATCGAGAGTCAGGCCGAAAGTGAAAAGACGAGATGAAAAAAATTCAATCTATTGAACCCCAAAATCCTTCTGAAAATTTAAAAAGAAGCGTACTTTTGAGCCCTGATGCTGATGGGAGAGTACCCCAACTAGAGGGATCGAAAGCTACATTGTGCCTTCCACAAAGACCACAAATACTTGACCGAGAAGTGCTTCTCCAAAGAGATTATTGGAGGACCAATACAATAGAGGTACTTAAAGCATTACGTAGATGGCCCCCAGAGGGAAGAAAAGTAGAACAAAGAGAAAGAAGAAGCCAAGAGGTCGGACTCCAGAGACAAATCCATAACAAAAGAAATAAGAAGCTACACCAATTGAGCACGTTAGAGACCAGTCGACCCATCATTTCCCAAGGAAGCAACATCTCATTTATCGAGAAAGATAAGGAAGGGGTCGAGTACTCGCACGACGATCCTTCGATACTGATTTGGCAAATCAACATCTACAACGCCCACCGAGTGCTTGTAGACTCGGGGAGCTCGTCAGAGGTTATGTTTTGCAATACTTTCAAGAAGCTCAAACTTACATAATCAGACCTCATCGGTGAAGACGGCTCTCTATGGATTCAACACTAGCAGAAAAGAACCCCTCGAAAAAATCTTGCTCAGGGTTCGAATACGTTGTATCACAAAGAAGTGTTACTTCTGGTGGGATACTAGTTTGGAAGTCGTTCCTTCTATATTTTACATAATCAAGTTTCCCACACCCAGGGGTATCCAAACAGTGAAGGGTAGCCAATTGGCTACTCAGGAGGAAGGAAAAGGGAAAACACATCCACATAATAAAAGTACCCGACCAACCAATCTTGGAGGATGTTGAGGGAGAATTAGAACACAAAGCAGTAGACTGGATGAAGTAGGTTGGTATCGATCCCAACGATGCCAAGAAATATTTTTTGCTTAGAGCCTCTCTCACCGAGGACAAAGAATCGACAATGATAAACTTCCTCACTAAAAACATTGAAGTTTTCGCATAAACACCCTACGAAATGTCCGGGGTGGAATCCAGAGATAGAAAGGCAACAACTCAACAGTAATGACGAAGTATGCCAGGTGAAACAGAAGAGCAGGAGGTCAACAGCTCAACACGCCAAAGTAGTGGATGAGGAGGTGAAAAAACTCCTCGCGGCTCTTGTTATTAGAGAAGTTTCATATTCTAAGTGGCTACAAAAAATGATGGTGGTGAAGAAGAAGAACTGAAATGGAGGGTCTACATGGCCTACAGCAGTTTGAACAAAATTTGTCCAAAAGACCCCAAAAATCAACTAACTTGTGAATTCGGCGGCAAAGCACCGACGAATAAGCTGCTTGATTGTGTACAAGGGCTATCATTAGATAGCAATGTATGGCCCGACCAGAACAAGGCGACATTCATCATTTCAAGGGGGCTTTGTTGCTACAACTAATGTCGTTCGCACTTAAAGCGACCAAAAGTTGATTACGAAGATGGTCACCGAGCTGCTTGGATAGAGCATGGAGGCATATATTGACGATGCGTCGATAAAGTCCAAGGAGTCGGGAGCAACCTTCAACATCCTTAATTTGTACAAGATGAAGCTCAATGTGTTGAAGTGCACTTTCATAGTGGAATCTAGGAAGTTCCTGGGATACATCATCACGAGGATAAAAATAGAGGCTAGTCGCGAGCAGGTGAAGGCAATGATAGAGCTCCTGCACACAACCCGCACTAAGGAAGTACAAAATATAATGGGCATGGTCGTAACTTTGAACCACTTCGTTAGCGGATTCTCGAATTGATGCAGACCGTTTTTGAGGAAGAATACAAGTTCTAGTAGAACAAAGAATGTGACTGAGCATTACACTGCAAATCCTTCCCTTATAAAAGTACAGAATCAAATCTGCAAGTCAACTCAAGACATCTCAAGGACAAGTATTACATCTACCATAATGAAAAAGGCATGCAAAGTTCAAAATGCTATCAACTCACAAAGATAAATCATGGAACCCATTTGCAATGTGTGGGAAAGTGGCTACATAATCATGGCCTCAGTCTCAAAATGAAAGACAATCAATTACTCTTCCTAGATGGAGTCTTGACTTCAAACTTCACTAGCTATGCACTTAATAAATGAAGTGCTCATAAACATTTGCATTTATGTACTATGAAAGTAAGTGTACAAGTAGAAGTAATGTGCATTAAAAAAAAAAAAAAAGATATTTTGTACATTGAGAGAGAAAGAGAGCTGCACCAACCAAGTGAGAAGAGAAGAAGCAAGGAGCAGAAGCAAACCAGGGAGAGAGAGAGAGTAAAGAGACTCGCTGTTGTTTTCCTTTCTAACCAATCCATCCAACTCAATCTATTCATTCTGTAATCCTTCAATTAGAAGTAAGTTCTCTTACCCTTGATCCTCAATTTTAGGTCTTGATGAACCCATGAAACTTTATTTAATAAAGGAAAAACACATTCTGGTGTTTGAAGAAGATGACCCCTTGACCGGCCAAAATGACCCCTTAGCCGGTCAAGATTCCTTACTGACTCTCAATTTATGCTTTGTAATAACCCCTTGATCGGTTAGAGTGATACCTTAGCCGGTCAAGATTTTATACTGCCTTGTTTTATACCTAGTGATATAACATGTTTAACCGATCAACATTACCCTTAACCGGTCAAGCTAAGCCATTGTCCAGTTGTTGGAATCCATACATTAATCGATCAAATCACTTCCTAATTAGTCAACCTAAACTACTACCCAACTTTGGAATATCCCATGTTACACGGTCAACAGTACCCTTAACTGGTCAGCATTAGTTATTGTCCAACTTTAGAAAGATACAGTTTAACATATCAGATTAA
Source organism: Arbutus unedo (assembly GCA_014822125.1). Classification (NCBI taxonomy): domain Eukaryota; kingdom Viridiplantae; phylum Streptophyta; class Magnoliopsida; order Ericales; family Ericaceae; genus Arbutus; species Arbutus unedo. The sequence continues at coordinate 21,365 of JABCMJ010004095.1, read as the reverse complement.
CCCTCTGGCCAGTCAAGGTTACCTTTAGCATGTCATTTTAACCGGTCAAGAACCACTACAGAAAATATACCACCACCCCTCCTTAATCACGGTAAACCCTCACTTTGACCCTAGCATAATTTAAATGCATTTAAACCCCAACTAGCTTATTCGTACTTTATCCTCGTCTCACATGAACATCATTCCATCATCGTGCCATGTATAAACATGTTATTATGTTTTCAATTTGTGCAGATCAATTAGATGATTCTATTTGGAGCATGAGGCTAGGTTATTATTTTGACACAATTATGGACCTTGGTGGTTAGCACATTAGTTAAACTTCAGAATTTGGGAAATTATGTGAATACCCGAACTTTAAGAATTTGTTGTATCTTGTGGAACTAATGGGTGTAATGGTATATTCTTCATGAGAATATTTTATGAGCGTCTTTAACCATGATACGACTTTAGCGGAGTAGTGACTTGAACCATGAGGTGTTTTTAGCCGAGCTGTGTCTTAATCCGAGTTCCGCCTTTAGCTGTCTCATGCGTTTAGCCAAGTTGTGTATTGAATTGAGTTATGTTCTTTAGTTGTAGGTGCCTTTTTGAATAAAGTCCAGTTATTGTGGAAGTGAGGTTTAGGAAGTACCTTGGTGTCGGCAAGATGTTCGGTAAACATAACATTCGAAACATAATATTTGGAAACATGACGGACAGAAACATAATAGTTGGGAACGTTTGCGGGGGAACATGGTTATCATAGTGGTCGGGATCGTCAAATAGAAGAACCATAAATTGGGTATCTTTGGTATTCATGACCATGACGAGACACATGGTCATGATCAATGGTGTGTGATTTTAAGTCGAGAACTTGTGCAAATCATTTGAGGACAACACTTGGGATGTAGATTTGACGGATTACACTTTGGACTTAGACTTTGTATCGGTTACTTTTACTCTCCCACTAATATATTACTGCTTCTATATAGATTGCACATTTCACATCGGAATCTTGTCATACATCGGATTAAGGGTATGATATTGTCGAGCCTTGGTTTACTTATCGTATTTGAGATTTTGCACCATATCAGAGAAGTCACCTACTGCTTAGCACTTCCATCACAGATTGACCAAATACACAGCATATTCTATCTCTATGCTATGAAAGTACATGACACATCTGACCCACATTCTCAACTGGGAAGAAGTCAGTATCGATGAAGCTACAACGTATGAAGAATAACATGTACACATCATTGACTATGGAGAAAAGACCCTACGGGGGAAAATCATTCGACTCATACGAGTACTATGGTGTCACCGGAATATTGAAGAATTTACATGAGAGTGAGAAGACGTCATACAAGTCAATGACCTCACCTTTTTTTTTTTTATCATCTTACGTTATAATTTCGAGAACAAAAATTGTTAAGAGGGATAAATTGTAAGGAACCAAATTACTTTAATTAGAATTAATAAAATTTCACGAGAACAATATTGAATTTTGTGTAATTTGTTTTTAATCGCTCTTTATATGTAATGACCCATATATATCACTAGTTCAATAACTTGTTAGAATCTAACCACATGACCTAAAATGCTTAATACCAAGTTATTAGTAGTAGCATACATGATACATTATATACCTAAGATCACCCTTGTAGACTTTCGATGTGTAACGGAATATCATAATCTCCCCACCTTTAAGACCTTGCGCTCTCGTAAAGAGGTGAACATTAGAGTCACCACGGTCTAATCCCGGGTCTGTTCTCTAGTGACCAAACAAAGTTCCAATGCCACACTCGATTGTGTACATGGATTGTTCTGATACCATTTGTAATGGCTGATATATACCACTGGCCCAATAACTTGTTGGAGCCTAACCACATGGCTCAAAATGTTTAAGACCAAGTTACTAGTAGTAGTATACATAACTCATTATATACCCAAGATCACCCATGTGAATTTTCGATGTGAGACGGAATGTCACATTATATGTATTTTATACGTATCACCTACATGCATACTTACCTCATACCTATAGATTACCATGTCACCACCACACCTAACAAAACCCTCTCCATGTCTTGGTGTCACCCACACTAGATGCTCACCTTCACCCTATCATCTGATCCTCTCCCACTTGTCTTCCTTACACAGCACAACTCACCTCCTCCATAGTCACCTCCCATCACCACCTTCTCTCTATTTTTTCCTCACCTGTGCTTTACCATAGATCACCCTCCACTCCACCATCCCTGATCATCCATTTTCATTGATATACTCCTCACTGTTGATTCTCTCTATTCCTCCTTGGACTATAAATGTCAAGTTCCTTCTCATTCCATCTTCACACTTGCATTAGCTCATTGAGAGAGAAAAAGAGTTGCAGCAACCAAGGAAGAAGAGAAGAAGGAAGGAGCAGAAGCAAACCAAAGAGAGAAAGAATGAGGAGACCCACTGTTGTTTTTCATTCCAACCAATCCATCCAACTCAATCTATTCCTTCTGTAGTCCTTCAATTAGAAGCAAGTTCTCTTACCCTTGATCCTCAATTTTATGTCTTGATGAACCCATGAAGCTTCACGAAGCTTTAATAAAGGAAAAACACAACCTGATGGTCGAAGAAGATAACCCGTTGACCGGTCAAGATTCCTAACTACCTCTCATTTATAATTTGTAATAACCCCATGACTAGTCAGAGGGATGGATACCTTAACCATTCAAGATTTTATACTGCCTTGGTTTATACTTTGAGATATAACACATTTAACTAATCAACATTACCCTTAACCGGTCAAGCTAAGCCACTATCCAATTGTTGGAAACTATACTTTAATCGATCAAATCACTTCTTAATCGGTCAACCTAAATGACTACCAACTTTGAAATCCCATGTTAACAGATCAACAGTACCCTTAACAGGTAAACATCAGCTATTGTCCAACTTTTGAAAGATATAGTTTAACTGATTAGATTGACCATGTGATCGGACAGGGCTACCTTTAACCAGTCATCACCTATTTTAACTGGTCAAAACCACTAATGAAAATATACCCTCCTTAATCAATTGACCCTAGTATCGTTTAAATGCATTTAAACCCCAACTAGATTGTTCACGCTTTATCTTCGTCTTGCATGAACATCATTCCAAAATTGTGCCATGTATAACATGTTATTATGTTTTCAATTTGTGCAAATCAATCACATGATTATATTTGGAGCATGATACTAGGTTATTATTTTGACACAATTATGGGTCATAGGGGTTAACACATTAGTTGAACTACAGAAGTTAGGGTATTATGCCATTACCCGAACTTTGAAAATTTGTTGTATCTTATGGAACTAAAGGGTGTGAATGGTGTATTCTCCATGAGAATATTTTATGGCAGTCTTTAACCGTGATGTGACCCTAGGCGAGTTATGACTTGAACCATGAGGTGACTTTAGCCGAGATCCGTCTTTAGCCGTCTTATGCATTTATCCAAGTTATGTTCTTTAGTAGTAGCGTGCCTTTTTAAATAAAGTTTAGTTGTTGTGGAAGTGAAATTTAGAAAGTACCTTAGTGTTGGCGTAGTGTTCGGTGCATAAACATTCGGAAACAAAATATTTGGAACATGATCAATGGAAATATATTGGTCGAGAATGTTAGCGAGGGAACTTAATTATCATAGTGGTCAGGATCGTTATCAGATGAGAGCACCATAAATTGGGCATCTTTGGTATTCACCATGACGTGACATGTGGTCATGATTAGTGGTTTGTGATTTTAAGTCGAGAGCTTGTGTATATCATTTGAGGACAACACTTGGGATGTAGATTTGATGGATGACACTTTAGGATTACACTTTGTATCAATTACTTTTTCTATCGCACTTACGTGATACTACTTCTGCATAAAATGCGCATTTCGCATCGTAATCTTGCCACACACATGAAATTAAAGGTATGATAACTTATTGAGCTTGTTAACTCATGTTGTAATTTTTCTGCCGCTAATATTTCACGACAGATATTGAAAAAGTAGAGCAAATCAGGAGTACCCGGTCCTTGATGACATCAACACCTAGGAGGACATTGTCGAGCCTTGATTTACTTAATATAAGGTTAGAAACTCTGAAATTTTTTATGTAAAGTCGTTTTTGGTGAATTTTTTTTGAGACTTTATTTTAGTATTTCATATTTTTATAAGAGCAAATATGTAATCCCTTTTATTATCAATGAAATGTTTTAGAATTTGGTTACTTTATTTTAAATTAATGTTTCTGATATTCAAGGCGTTACACCTAATAAATTAAAACATCAATAATCTCACTCAAATCAGAACTTATCTTAAAAGAAAATAAAGCTTGTCAAGTCAAAATCTCATATGAGCATGGACTATTCTTTCAATCAAAACTCATCTCAACAAGAGAGAGGATCTATCTTAAAATGGGTGTGTTAAAAAGCTCAATAATCGAAGTTTTAGATGTGTTAGGGAAGGAGAATGTGTATCAAACTGTCAAAAGACATATTTTCACCACCTTACACCTCATCCGTTGGTTACCCTTGGGGTTTTATTTATAGGTCATAAGATTTTGTGAAGATAATTATCAAAAAAGGGTTTGGAATAGCTTTAAGTATATTCGTAACATCAAAATACGTCCAGGCACATGATAAAATCATTCTTCTTAAGGTGATTTAGATAAACACATACATCAGAGAGTGCATCCGAAAGATCTTTCAGTTTCGTAGGCAAGAACTCTAGGGGGCCAAGGAGCCCAGACGACAACATTAAAACTGATGAATGAAGTTCGGCATGGGCCCAAAAATCTGACAGTCAATCCATTATCCTCATTCTTTTCAGTGTCAAAGCAAGGATTGTGGTTAGAGCTTCCAGTACACTTTGTTTAAGGGCTCTCCATACACAGCACAACTAAACACGATATGGCATTTGAAAATGGGTTGCTCAGCAGATGAAACAAAGAATGAAACCACAACCAGTTTTTGCCTTCTTTGTGAGAAAGGAAAGAATCCAATAATCCAATTTACTTAAGCAACAGGGTTCTGTGCCCAACCAAGAGATATTTTCAAAGCAACGAAGCATTCAGCAAATCCAGAGGAGCCCTAGTAAAATCTATGGAAGAGATTTGGAAACCACCTTACCCAACATTGATTTATCCACAAGGAAATCGTGCAAGTCAGTATCATTCATCCTGAGCAACTCATTGGGCGGAAAATGTTTGTAACCATTTCAAACGATAGCACATTCGTATTGTACGGGATGGATATGAAATGATGGTACCGTAGTTCACAGGTGTACCGAGGTGCACATCTTGGCCCATACATGTGTAAGGAGCCTGTGTGAAGAACAAACGAATGATGAGAGAATGGGTGTGTTCACCGACATCAAAACTACTCGCAAAATGGAACTCCTTTCCCAGTAAGCAAAGTGCAAACAACAGTTCCCGTTCTTTCCAAACATCACACAATAAGCAAATGACAAAATTAATATTACACTTCGTACACAAAAAACGAGTTCAGGTCTTCTCATTTTCCTAACCCAACGAAGAAACAGAATTAAATTTCTCTCTTTTCCTTTCTTCCACTCAAAAGATCTAAACCCAAAAAGATAGAAAAACCAACAGATGGATGCTAATGGATGTGTTAATAAAAGCTTCTCTAACCCCAATGGATGTCATGTGCCTATACTGGTTACAAAAACTACCATGTTGAAAATCATTCAAACAAAAATGATATTGAGAACTAAAGAAAAGAACATTCCTATTTATCGTAGAACAAGAACCTTGACTCAAATATCCTTCAAAGCTATTTCATCCACTAAAAATAATCCAGAGCTGTGGACCTACTGGAGTACTTTAAAGAAAATCTGATCAGTCCACATAGGAAAACAGCTTCATAAGTTTATACCAATAGTGGAGCGTTAAAATAAAAAAATTGTGCCAACAAGATTAGCATCTACTCGATGGAAGCCGAATGGACACAATCTGAGATTTACAATTTTCATTTTCTTTTCCTCTCTAACCCATTCTTTTGTCCTAGGCCAGCTCACCCTGTACTACCCGTCAACTATCCTTTTTCTATGGGCTCCCACTAGTATAAAACATAATATGGGAGAAAATAAAGGGGAAAAAGAACAAAACTAGTCAAAATCTCAGGCTTTGACCGGAAAATATACTGTACACGAGTGCGCCACGGGTTTCCTTTTCTTTGATTGGAACCATGGCTGGAACCATATTCTTCAGCTTACCATTATTGACTAAAAAAGACCTCTTCTCGAAGTGCAGAGAGGTTTCAGCCATGCAGCTTAGCCAAAAATTCGCTTAGATTGTATTCATCAGTGTACTGTGATTGATCCCAAAGCTCCTCTAATCCACCAAGGATGGCTTTTAATCCCTTACCAGTACCGGCTGATTTTGAGATTCCATCAAAGTTTCCATCCGAACCCTTTGATGCAGCAGCTCCCTGGATACCAAAAGTAAAAATCCCACCCAAATTAGGGGAAACAAAAGAAGTAATTATAGCCTTGTCAGGATAATATTTTATTGCATGTTGTTTGGTACAAAAATATGCTTTAACAGGGAAAAAAGTTAGTCTGTGACATCAAGGCCTCGAAATGAACACTCGTAAACAATCATTGTCACCAATATGAAACAATATAACAGAACTTTATGGAACACTGAGAGAAATGTTTTCAATTTAACATCCATCAAATTTCGGTGCGATAACCACGTTTCAAAATATTTCAAATGCTCATTGCCAACTAACTTTCCCCAAAATGAACCACTTTCAATCATCAAAAACATGTTTGACAGGTTTAAAAATACAACTCGATAAACTCAAAAGTGTGAGCCATACCTTTTTGGTTTCTGCCGATGTGAACAGATCAAGCAACTGGTCGGTGTTCATTGTTTTCAGACTTGCATTTTCTGCATTGATGACAGCATTAGCTACCATTAGTTTGAACTCCTGGAGGTTCATCTTTCTCTCCTCCATTGTTCCTCGCATGATGAGACGGTGTACATTCACCACCTTCCGCTGACCTAGCCGGTGTGCTCTGTCCATGGCCTGCAAATATATAAATACACAAAGCATAACTGACTTTTCACAAGCCCGTCCTGATGGAAATGCAGAAAGCTTCACACCCGTCAAGAATAAGTGAATTGCTTAAAGTGTTTGCTTTTTTTTTTTTTTTTCAGATGCATGCAAACACTTATGGGAGACTATAACCGACATTCCAACATGATTAAGCAGCAATAGAAAGAAAGAAGGGAACTTGGGTTCAGCAGTGTCTCTTCAACCTCAACTGGGGATCACCAACTTGAGGCAAGCTATTAAAAGACTCTGGAGTGAAAAAGTTTGTGGTATGCACATAACATAAAAGCTACTTTGCAAAATATTTAGTGACCAGGTGAGGGGATACGAGGTTGCCGGCTACACAATAGAAATCACATAGGCCTACATTACCAACGTATGCAACCAAGGCAGAGCATAATAGTTTACCTGGCCTCTCCAGAACTGTTCTCCATACAGTAATAGCTCGAGGTATGTTAACAGGTACTCAGATAACCTAAAAGTTATAGGCTGTAGGCTGTAGCAAATTAGCAAAGAGGATACAGATAATGAACCACCAGCATGAGCGGGGGCACGTTTGTCAGTTTTGGTACCAAAGGCATTGGTGATCTCTTGAAAAGAGCTTATGAATTCAATTAACACTTGAGATTCAGTAGTAGTAACAAATTTTCTTACGACAGTCAGTATAATGCTGATTTGATATTGTCAAGACTTATTCCAAAAGCTCCACATCAAAAGGTATGTATACGAATGGCGATTTGAAAATAAACAAAATTATGTATCAGGAAATCAAAACATTGAACTAGCAAAAACAAGAAACATAACTAAAAAGAAAATTGAAATTCATAAAACTACAATTCCCAATAACAACTAAAGACAAAGCATACATTAAAAATAAGTAGCTCAATGCAAATAAAAACTAGCAACAGAATCTACATATTTTTGTGTGCATATACCTGAAGATCACGCATAGGATTCCAGTCATTCTCCACAAAAATGACCGTGTCAGCTGATGTTAGGTTCAAACCAAGTCCACCAACTACAAGAAGAGATCACACCAATGAGCGAAATCCAAACCAAGTCTTGCGTGCTGTAGACTAAGTCTTACCATGAGTAGTAAGCAGCAGTGCATCAATAGTAGGGTCTGAATTGAAAGCCTTTACAATGTCAAAACGCTTTTCTGGTTCAACTGATCCGTCTAGCCGCAAAAATGTGACACTGCCAAACAACATTTAAAAAATCATGGACCAAATTGAACATGACAATCAGAATGGGAGATTTTCTTTCCTAGCAAGTAAAGGGGAGATTTTTGTTCTCTGTTAGAAAGGAAAGAGTGAGTTACTTCTCTTCCTTATCAGTAGCTGTTACTCAGCAAACCTTGTGAATATCAATGAATAAAATAGGACTTCGCAAAGGCCTCTGGAAAATATGAGCTTGGATTAGAGTTTTCTTATCCCACAAATAATTAATCTATTATTATCAGCAACAAAAGTAACATTAAGTACCAACGTACCGTGCTAGTCACATTCAAGAACAATTCTTTTCAATGGAAATTGGAGAGATTTAGTTGAAGAAACTGCGGCCACACTGGGGGCACGATTTTGGAACATCGCTAAATCTAAAACCAAGAATGGTTGCCAACCACTATTCTAAACCTAAAACCCAAAAATTCCATTTCACCTAAAGGTACATTTTAGAAGTGTCACGCTCACAGAACACTCGTGGCAATTCATTTTCCTTGTCTAGACAATTTACTCAAATAGATCTGAGTTGGCTAGTAGCTTCTGCCTTGCTTTTGCTTGATGGTCATTCGCATTCGGCTTCTGTCTTCCGTGCCTTTGCCTTCCAAGCTCTCCATCCACTTTATTAGACAGGGTCGGACTGAATCTTTAGAGTGCATAAGCCCCTAATGAAGCAAGTGCGAGAAAGATTCATATTTCGCAAATATAGCTAGTGGAGTCTACTACGCATTTCAGGTTGCTGCTAATTGATGTTTTGATTTTCCTGAGGAGCTCAGAGCTCATCAAACGGAGGCAGGCCGGATAGATAGAATTTGGTAGGAGAATTTGATTGAGTATCGAGGTCGAGGAATTTAAGCTAAAAGACCAAATGAAAGTAGATTCATTTTTTCTCCACATATTTTTGTCCAAAATTGCAGAGTCGTCGACTCTCAACAACCAAACAACAAAACTACCAACATATATATAATCAATCTCCATAGACACCTCATGTTGCACATCTCAGACACTCCCCTACTAGAAGTAGACCGTTCTCTGCAGGATTCAACCCCTACTCATTTTGTGAAATGAGTCTATGCTTTTAACGGTAACATCTGAGAGCATGCCGCTCCTTCCCTTCGTTATTGAAGTTACCTATAGCTACGTATCTCAATTGCAAGATTTCTATTACAGTCCTAATACCGGGATCAATAGAAATCAAATAACAGAAATGTCAAAATATTAGCTCCATCACTATCAGATAATAGGGTGGGAAGAGATGACGTTTTGAAAGTTACTTTTGCAATTCATTTTTTCTTAATATCACTTCGAAAAAACATCTGAAATTACAGTACAGCAGCCGCAGACTCACCTCTTCATATGGGCAAGAAAAAGGTCTCTTTCAATAATGTCAAGAAAAGCCTGCATGCAATGTCACAGTTACATAACAGACTACTGGAAAGAGCACAAACTAGCTCAGAAAGAAGATTCTCAAAGATGAAACAATGATTACTTTATTCTGGGCAAATATCAACACTCTGTGTTGACCAACGCATATGGAGCCTTCGGAACTTGAGGCCACCACACCTATTCCACACTCTTCAAGAATCTCCTGAAGAGCAACTAATTTTGGAGAGTGGTGGAGCTTATGAAGTTCTGAAATAATGTCAGCGTTGGCAGGAAAAAGTTCTGATAAAAGGGATGACAATGAATCTGGAATCTTTTCACCCATGACAAGCAATGGATGACTACAAATCTTCATCACGTATGGAAGTGCCTGACACATAATAGACATGGAACATACATCAGGTACTACAGATCCGAATCATCGGATGAACTACAAAGAAAAACTGTCTACCTGAAAAATATGAGTTGAACCAGATGAAGCACTTCCTTCTCCTGTATCTAGCTCTTTTAGGTTTGCCAGGCTTGAAATTTCTTGTCTCAAGGGACCAAAAAAATATTCATAAAGTTTAACTTGAACAGGAGTCAGGTCACAATATCTGTCCTGAATAATTTTCTCTGGCAGATCAGACAAGACCTCCTCTTTCGTTCGTCGGAGGAGAAAAGGCATGACCTAATGACAAAATATTTCAGCCAGAAGTGGAAGCATGCAATGATTTTTGGTCTTCAAAGTTTATTACTCTTTAAGGAAAAGAAAAACGTAAAAGAAAACGGGACCTGCTTATGTAATGCTTCCATCGCAAGTGCCCCAGCTTCAGAATCCTTGGCTGAACACTTGGCATCCCTAGCTGCCAGCAGTGGTTTTCCATAAGTGGCTTGGAACTGAAAAGTGGTTAAATGAGCTGTCTTTAGGCTCACAACATGAAAGCAATAAATTCAAACCAAACAGATGAGGAGATGAACACCAATGTTACCTCTTTACACAGTAAGTTTCCTTTCCATATCAATATAGTATATGCTTATAAGGGATTCATAATCCCACATAGCATATATCTGCATATATGTATCTATTCCTAAATAGACATCTATCTATCCAACACATAAATCCATACATAACCCATTGCTTATATATTTTTGCTCTCACGGATAGCTTCCAGAAACATATCATATAACTCTATCTGGAAAATGAATCCTGCATGTACATAGGTGCAAAAATAAATGCAACAACTTTTTTTGTATGAGATAAAAAAGGCAGTACAATAATTACCGAAAGATTAATCAACTAAACTCCAAAATAATTAACTAACTTAACCATGAATGAAGGAGATTTTTCACTTGCACCCATTCTACTCTGGGAAAAAGTCAGTTACACCCTCTCTATTATAACGTGAACATACGCCCCCTGAACTTATGAGTAAAAGATCTTTAATTTTTCAGTCAATACTGACAAAAGAGCAGATATGTGCTTGGGCCTTAACTTTTTCAGTCAAATACAGTCCAAAATGACCTTATTGCCCTTATTAACCATTAATATAGGATCTGAGACCGTGTTTGAACAATAATGATGCTAGGTCCTTCCATTCTTCCTACAAAGTCCTCCTTAGAATTATGATATCTTCTCAATGCTTGTAAACTTGTGGCTTGTACTGTTATTACTCATCACAACAGCCATGCATACACCAAGACCCACCAACAGCACTACCCTCTCTCTCATCCACCCCATTAAACAAAGAACGAGCCCTTGATCCAGCCAAATTGTACAAGTGGGGCAGACAATGAAACAATTTAGTACGAACTGGAAGCTGGGGTGGAAGATTCAAACAAAACAGTCATCTACTACATTTGCTGCCAACCGGCTTTCGATTGAGAAAATTTGCACAAAATTCGTGGATTTCTTTAGTTGGCTGTAAAAATGACAATAATGACATGAGCTACTGTTTCTTATCTACATGCTTCACTTTCTTACACTTACAAACTGATTGGTGACATGCACTGTCTACATATATATGATTCTCCAACAAACAGCAAATGAAAATAAGAAGCGCTACCTACTAAACTATATTCAACAGAAATTTGCAGGCAGGAAAGCTAGAAAAGTCATAACTCTGATGAAAACACATGCCTGTCTCTCAGTTCCAAGAAATCCTGGCATTAGAAAGTCAAAGAGGGACCACAAATCCAGGACATTATTCTGCAGCAAGATGTAAATCATTCATCAGACAACTTTAAAAAAACTATGTAATGCTCAGTGTGCATATTATAACAGGCAAAAACCTGAATTGGAGTTCCACTTAAAATGAGGCGGTGTTGGGCCTTCAACTGTTTCACAGCGCAGGTGATTTTAGACTTATGGTTCTTGATGATATGACCCTCATCTAAAATACAATAGTTCCAGAAAAGCTGCCCAAGGCAATCAATGTCTTTACGGACTACATCGTATGACGTTATAATTATATTTTTTCCATCAAATTGACTTCGAAGTAAAATCCGGTCATGAGCAGAACCAACATATCGAAGCATCGTTATTTCAGAGGCATCGATGAACTTCTCTATCTCATAGACCCAATGACCAACAAGTGTTGACGGGCAAATAATTAGTGATGGCGGAGGATCCTTTCCTCCATTTGCAGTACGCTGCTCTGCTATGTCTGATGCCAGAATTGCTGACGCTTGAAGTGTTTTACCAAGGCCCATATCATCGCATAAAATGCCATGAAGGTTAAAACGTTTCAAAAAAGCCAACCAATTTATACCTTCCTGTTGGTACCTGGAATCACCAGATAAGAAGGTCAACTTTCAATATACCCCTCCATACACCAATTAATGGAGAGTAATCTAGGCTGCACTTTTCTTTTTCCAACCAAGTACTAAACTTAAACAGAATTCAGAACTTAAGACACAATATATTCAGGCTACCACCTGCCACATGTTGTTAAGGAATTGTATTCTAGCGTAACAGATATTCTTTTAGAACAGCCATTTGAGAACAGTTCTTACATACTTCCACTAGCGATTTGGATCTCATGCACGCACACGTGTAGATAACAGGATAGAATTCTGTAAATCTTACGTCAGAGGTCATACAAGTCAAACAACACACTGTTATTTCACCAGAATGTTAACAGCACACAAACAGGATCTCGACCAACAGAATCCAAATAATGTTGCATTAAGAGATAGTAAGAGCACGCGAACGTGCGCGCACGCGTGTGAGATTTCAAAATAAAATGGTTAAAGTTAAAGAATAGGAACAGGAAGATCGCCAAAAGCACTGTGAGCAGAACAACATTTTATACAGGATACAGGGAAGAGCAATTATGCCTAGGCACCTCAGAAAATCTATGCCAAGTTGCCAACAGCTAAAGAAAGAGTTATAAGTAATTAATTTGCACCTGACTGATATATCAAAATCATTTTCATTAATTTATTCTACACTTCAAAAAAGAAATATTCTTTTTTATAAATGTGAAACACATACATCTAAAGTTTCCCTCCCATTTGGCTAAAGCTGACAACCAACTAGGCTATGTAGCATAGACACGCCTCGAAGGTCCCGTACCTGTGTCAGACAATCCAGGGACACGGACACACCGTGGACACGCTGGAAAATATATGGGACGTGCCATTTTGATGGTCCAATTAATTTATCTTTTGAAGGGGGACATGCCAAGGACACGGGGGAACACAGGGGGATAGATTTGTTATTTTTTTAATTTTTTGGGGCCAAATATGTGATCGTATAATATATGAGTCAAAACTGCAATTAAAGGTTCACAACCCTAAAATACCCAAACTGATCTACATCTCCATAGCGATCTCTAGTACAATAGTACATTTCTTACTCCAGATAAGTTTTTTTTCTTCAATATATTTAATCATCTCAAACATAATATATTCATCCAGGACATCTCTTTGATTTGTATTGATTGTATTGTTGTTTTGTTTGAGTAGTATTAATGTTCATTTATTAATTATTATATAGTATGTATGTACATATATATTGTGTAAAAAAAATTGTCGTATCCCGGCCTTGTCCATATCTCCAATGTTCAAAAATTCCATGTCCCGTATCTAGGAATAGTACTTGTCAAGTTACCAATTGTCCAAAAAGCTTAAGCTGTTAAAAAATAGGCCCAACAATATATATCAAGCTACCTAACACCCTGCCTCACTTGCAACCCTGTCTTGCACATAGAGATGCAAATATCCAAATATTTTGTGAAAGAATGAAAAGGGGAGAAACATAATGAAACAGGGATCAAATGCCAATAGGGAGACTTGAATCCGAGACCTCTCCAAACCAAAGCTCTGACGCCATGTTAAGTTACCAATTATTCCAAAAGCATAAGCTATTAGGACACGGGCACAACAATGTATATCAAGTTATCAAACAGAAGCAAATCGCAATTACGTAGACGCGGGACATGTGAGCTATCATATCACAATTTCCACTAAGAAAATCAGGTTTGTGGAATGTAAGGAAACATTACAAAGTCACATGTAACCTATTGAGGTTCAAAAAATCACAATCATTGTCCACAATTGCTAAGAAGCACAACTAAGGACATTTGGTTATGATTAGTGCAGACATAAGAAGTGGCATATCTGGAGTTTCAAATGGTTTACACATTACATTATGTGGTGATAGTTAGGGTTGGGTTTTTAGATTGAGCCATACTCTAGACAGATTAATTGGTTTTAATCAAATATAAATAGACAGTCTGCTATCAATAAGCCTGTGTTATATTCCAAACTATGTAACCATTTCTTAATATCATTTAGTGTAGACTTGGCTTTTAAATGAAGTAAATACATAAACCATAAATTCTTGATCTTGCAGGAAAGGATAACAAACTACCTCCTAAGAGTCACTTTTAACTCTGTGGAGAGCTTGTAATCATCGATATGCGAGCTGTCAACTAGTTGCTCCAGAAACTGTGCATCTTCTTTACTTTTAGATAAATTTTCGCTCAGTTCCGCGGGTGGAGATAAGCCCCTTGCTAATGGAAGAAGAGGTACGAGGGTGGCAAAACTATGTGTCACACACTGTCTGACAGAATGATCACAATCACTCATACACCTCAAAAGTGGAACAACTAAGAAAGGAGCATAAGGGACCAGCTCCACTCCCAAGCCCTGAACAAGCAAACTGACAAGCATGCCAGCTCCTTGTCTGGCATATATAGATGTCATATCACCTAACATAGGAATGACATTTTCAATCACAGCAGCCATCACATTGAGTGTCAATGACTTCGCCATTGACGTGATACATCTTGAAGCAGCTAACCTAACAGCGACATGGGAATGTCTAATACATTCGAAAATGCAAGGGAGAAGCGTGAGCAGTTTTGGCCTTAATGTCTCATCCAGCATGGGTGCAATAGAGCGAATGACCTGTAAATCAAAAATCATATTAAAAGACAGAAGAAAAGGATTAACTCCAGGAAGAATTAAGAAAGCATCAGAGACGCAGTGGTCAACGTTGATTATTCATTTCATGTTACAAATTACTGTCATCAAATGCATGTCCTGGTTTTAAAGCAAATTGTCATAAGACGTGACCTAATTGTTGAATTTGTCACTACATTGACATAAGTTTAAATTCGAATATCATTGTTACATTTGACAGTAAAAGCTCCTGCTGGGTAGGAAGTTAATATGCTAAGCACTATATAAGCATGTTTGCTCGTCTTATGGTTCAGCTATCTTCTCATTTAGATACAGACATCCAATAAGCACTCCTTTTCTGTTGGGACTAAAAGGAAAGAAGGAAGAAGCAAGTAATACCCAACTTCTTCGATCTGCATTAATTGACAGATAAACTAAATTGCATTACTTCGAAGTTTACTAGGGATGGAAACCTAGGGCTTTCAATAAATAATGAAAATAGTAAATTTCAGAGCATAGTTATTCAGGCGGAACATATTTGCTACTGATAGTCTGAAGCAAACATTTTTTGCTAGAATTACAACTCAAAAGTCACAAGGGTTTTCAACATTCAGTGACAACTGACAAGTAAGATCTCTCTGCTTTAAACTGTACTCAATTTAGTAGCTAATTTTGTTTTTATCATGAAGTTAATAATATAGCATGAAAATTTTCAAATACGGGCAGTTAAAGAGCTATAAGATAATAAGCAATATTGCTGAATTCACATGGTCCACGTACCACTGCTTCAATAAAGACTCAAAAAGCCCAATAAAACAATGCATCAAGGAAGGTTTATAGAAGCTCTGGAAAGATTATAAACTAGTCATAGTAACATTCACAATCACGTTGTAAGGAAAAACAAAGACATGACGGGGAAAAAAAACAATCACTGAGAAACAGCATCGTCTTTGTCACAACCCAAAGTTTGTCTCCAAATCCAAATCTTTTATCACTAAGTCAACTCAAATCTCAAACAGCCTGTGCCCGCCATACCAAGTTTGAAAATCTATCAGTTCCAAAAAAAAAAAAAAAAGGCATTGCAAATTTTGACTTTACAGGTTCACTAAATTTTTGATGTTGCAGACAATGTCTAGAAATCGCCTATTGACATATAAACAGAGGCTTCCACACACACATTCTCTACAACCATGATGCTTGAAAAGGATTCAAAGTAGAGAAACCATGAGAACCCTACAAATGAACATTCCAAAAGCTAGTAGCAACATTCCAATAGCTACAACTGATGCAACATATAATGGCCGTACAGAATTTTAAAATTTAGGGCGAATAGATGAAGCTACAAGTGAGAACAACAATAGATTTACTTCGGTTCTAAAGGCAAGAAAGACCAATCTGAAAGTGAGAAGATGGAAAGAACCTGGATATTGTTTATCAAGGTCTGAGGATCCTGAAGGGATTCGATGACTAGAGGGATATGCTTTTCATCCGACGAGGACAGCCCCACAGGATTACCAGGTTTAAGGACTTCAGTAAGACAATCCCACAGCTTCGGAATCTTCTCAAACAATGAAGCACCAAACTTCTCGCACAAATGCTTTAGCGCAAGTTCAGAACCTCGTCTGCTAATATAACCCTCCACCCTTGACCGGTCCTCACCAGAAGCTAGCGTATGAACCTTCGACTTCTGCTTACTGGTACTCGTCCCAAAGGAAAGGAGATTTTGATCTTCAATAATTTCTATGGAACTCAAGGCTGCAGCTTGTGGAGTCTCACAAGGATCCATGCATGTCAAACTACAAATATTCTTAACTAGCTTGTCATTTGGACTAGGCTTACGTGCAATACAGTGAGAAATAAGCTCTGCAAGTGCCTCAGCTGCCATTTTTTGCAGAAGTTCCTCCTTCAAAAGAATGCAAGACTTAGCAGGTTCCTATGATTTTGGTACATTGAGAAAGTAAACTTTTAAAAGGCTACCTGCTCTCTTTTAATGGAGGCCATAATGGGCAATATAACTGGGTTAAGCTTTGCAGGAAGCTCTGACATCCAAATAACCGCAGCAGAAACTAAAGAAGAAACCGTAACATGCAAATTGCTCTGAAAACCGATTACAATATGATATAAGATTAATGATAGAACTCAAGAAACATGAAATAACCAACAATCAAATCAAAGCACAGTACTAAACGATAAAGAACAGTCAGGTGCAACTTGCATTCCACGAAATAACCATAATTTTTGCAGGGAAAGAAAAAAAAGGACAGATGCAAAAGTCATGATGGACAGAATCAGGCAAGTCTTTGCCTGGTTTACAAGAGCAGACACCTTAATGCAAGAGAGAAATTTAAAAACAAAACAAGTTCCATTGGAATGTGCCATACCTGAACACATTTCAAATAGCCTGCAGTTGTTAAAAGCCTTTGTCTCAGTAATTCTAATTCATCAACGGTGTTCATTCCTACCGATTCTGCACAAGCAGCATCATTTAGCAATGGAAGTCTTGATGCAAAACACATTGCATCGTCTGCACTCAAGCTTTCTGGATCCATTTTGGTAGTTGACCTCTTATTACAAAGCATGGGAAATGACTCAACAGCACAAAACAATTGACTAGCTTCATTGCGCATCTTGAAATACGTCCTTGAAAGTTCAGCATAGGGAAGAAGTGAATCTTTTGTAGGGAATGCTGGATCAGCGCATCCTAACAGATCCAACAACCAGTTCTTAAAAATGTTGGAAAACCCGGGGATGAAACCATTGGCTCCAGAAAGATCCCTGCTTTTGATCTCTTTGAACCAAGAAATAAGAACCATGGAAGCCACCTGATAAAAGCATTTAACCCAACCAGTGATGGGAGAGGAGGCAAAGGATGAAACAGGAAAAGGGTCAGAGGGTAGAAACTGTTGAATTTCTATTCCATGCGATGAGTAACTCGTACCTGACGCTGAACTCCAGATAGAGAGGTAAGGGCCTTCCACAATGAATCAACTACATACTGCATACAACCCTCTGGCAACTTAGAAGCGAAAATTCCCAAAGCTGATGCAGTAACTACTCGCGTACGTGCCACTGACATTTCCACATCAGCGCCGACAACTATCTTGGTAGGATTGGTGGAAGGATCTCCAATTCTCTCCTTTGGAATAGTAGCGCTTGCAGAATCTGAAGCTGCATTTCCGCAAGAATCACTCTCAAGCTTCAAGGCTCTCATCTTAGCTGCTGCTTTGAAATGACTTTTACGAGGAAGAGCTGCAGGCCACAACATTTTTGTCGCGTCCAGGGGTGAACCATATGAAGTAGTTGCCAGCTCCATCCATGAGGAAAAATACAACTTTGCAGCAGCTTCTATGTCTTCCACTGAACACTAATATCAATTGTAGGCACAGATATTGCAGTAACAAGAAAGAAAACAAAATTAACCAACCATTTAAAACATTATGATATATCCATATCTAGAGAAAAATAGAAAGCGAGGAACAAGTCTGCTTCATAAATGCACTCTATTGCAATTCAACCTGCAGAAGGAGCCTCCAAACCCTCTCCGAACAATGCAACATCTCCTCATTTGATTCCAGAAGCAAGTTCTGGAAAACAATCCGAAGAGTGTCACCCAAAATAAAAGAAGGCCAAAGGGAGGTAGAAGAGGACTCAGACAACTTGATTTTGTACCCAGCTTCAAGCAGCCGTTCCTGCATGTAAAAGTCCCGGTGACATAATAATGAAATCACACATGTGTCAAGCTGCAAGAATGCAGATGAAAAATAAATGGGTAAAGAAAGAAACAGATAGGCTACATAAACATACTGATGATAAGTATCTCCAAACTAAGAGTCAGAAAGAGCCATGCTAGGTACACAGAAAATGAAGTTAAAAAAGCAATGCCAGGAATGCACACAATACTGATGAAAATTAATACTCTTCCACATTAGAACAGACATATAAACAGTAAAGCTTCCCTCAACAAGATTTGATTTGTCTGTTTAGCAACATAAACGGATGAATGAAGGAAATTAATGAACAGAGGCATAACCCTCAAAATGCAAATGCATAAAAGGATATCTTACCAGAGTGCGAACAGCTGAATTGCGGACTGATGTTATACTATGCCTCATAAATGGCCACAAGCGTGGCGCCAATGTTGATAACATGTAAGGATTTTCATGAGCAACTGTTCCTTCAAAAGGGTCATCCAGACCAACCATTTCGTTTAGATCAAATTCCTGTTTTTCTTTTGGTGCCACTGTTCCAGACATCTTAGGAATCATCTCCTCCTGAGAGTAGATTTCTGCCAACAAATTCATTACACTGCAATAGACATAACGAGTAATTACAATACAACCGATGCAATATAAGTGAACCATCATAACTTCCAAACAGAACTTTAAACTTCAAATTCTAAAAGTCTGCCAACAAATTTAGGTCTGTGAAAAGACTTACGAATAATGCAATATTCAACATCACTTATACCTACCTCTAGACTACTAAAGGAGACTCCAGATGGAGCATAAGAGATCAAGGAGGTTGTCGTGGGGCTAGGAAGGATTTGGGAGATGATTCAAAGAATCATAGAATATCACGATGTGAAGGAACCTTGGTAGTGAGCACCTGAAGACCACTCTCTCAGGGAATTCGCGTGTCAAGATTTAACTTCTCTGGCCAAGGGGTTGTGGGTAGAGAAGTCAAGCAGGCAGTGAACCGTTGATGGGAATCAATCTGAGAGGGTGGGATTTTTGGAAGGGCAGCTCAGCACAGCTTTAGGAAAGGTGATGTGTAAGCCTTGAAGGTACTAATCTAGGAAGCATGGATATAGAAGATACGAGTACGACATGATATGGGTAGAGTGATGCGCTTAAATCAAAAAGACCACCTACAGCTACTGCAGAGATACGATAATGGTAGAATATAGTCTTACACTAGAAATATTGTCAACATAGTAGCAAGTCAATACAGAAATCAGCTAGTCTTTAATATTTACATTAGAAAATTAATCAAAAGAAAAGCTAGACTTTTTTCCCTAAGAAAGCATGGATTTTCATTTGGAAAACACGCGATGCATTATGATTTCTTCAAATCAATTAATATGAGTACGAAACTAAACTAGTCACGTTTTTATTCATCTCTCAGGCATGAGTTAAAGCATTGAAAAACTAATGCCAAACAACTATACTCCAATGCCATCCAAGAAAGGTAATAAAGCGCAATTTCCGTATTACTTTGGAAACGTGACTTGGAGTATCCAACAAGTATCACTAACGAAAACATTTTCCAAAATATGGATATAATTAGCAAGTACCAGCTCAAATATACAAAGAATATCGATATACGATTCAAGTATCCCAGGATTACCAGTACCCGATTTGGAAATGATACTGTATGACTCCCTTATAGAAATATCCACACGCCATAGGTACGAACATTTAGGCCAAGCTTGTTGAAGTGTTTGATGCTGATGTTAAGGTGGAGTCTTCACACACTTCCAAAATTATTACCAACAAGGGGGATGGTAGTGGGGTGGCTAGTGTGATGCAATTGTTTGGGGTGGCTTTAGATGATATGGAGGAGGATGGTAGGTGGCTACAGAGTGTGACGAAGAGGGGGATGGGATGGAGGTTCTCTTCCTAAATTCTCGTCCTTTTCCTGCTAATCTCAAGAAGAAACTGATCTAGTGGTAAAGATGGTCAAGGAGTTGAAGGTAAGGATAATGGTGGGGAATAAAATGGATAAGAAAAGCAAAATTAAGAGCCCAAATGTCGGATTCATCATAATCAATGGGAAACCATTTTCAGCGACAATTTTTGGGAAAAAACTCTGAAGTACTCTTTATTATTTCATGGGAGAATCTAGGAGGGTTTAGGGTCAAACATCCAGACAAGTTTCGTTGTGATCCAAAAGACGAACATAAATCAATGTCAAAAGAGGAGAAAGCATATTGTGAAAACTCGCACAATTCAAAGGCTTCGGACAGCTGTCTTTTGGATCGTTAGATTCCAAGTCTCCCTGTAAATTTGGTATTTCTTTCTTGTTATTTCATTTCCTTATTTTGTCTAGTTATGTATGCGGCCCTCAACGCATAGTATATGGCAATTTATTTTGTAATTGATTCAAAAACCCACCACCAAAGAACAATGTTCTAAACATCGCTAGGCGCTAGTCGGGCGGTGGGGGACCTTTCTAGCTCCTAGGCCTAGTAATAGGAGATTGATCGGTCTAGAAGGATTAGTCGGGTTTTTTCCTTTTTGTAATAAATATTTCTACAAACTTCAAGGTTATTCTGATATAATACACCATTATACAG
>JABCMJ010004094.1:0-11323 GCA_014822125.1 Arbutus unedo | reverse complement strand
TGATAGTGAATTTCGTTTCGAAAGTGCACACGTTTCGTTATTGCAGAGAACAGGTACCGTCCGGTCTGATGATCGAATACTCCCAGCCGAAAATTTCAATTCGACTCAATAACACGAATTGGTAAATATTCCATCCAAATCTAAATGATACGGGAATATGATCAAAAAATAATCACAACTGCCGGGATAATGGTGATCCCATATTTTTAGGCTAAAAACATGCTAATTGATTCGGGAGTAATATTCCTAAAGAGATTTGTGATCCCATATTTTAAGCCTAAAAACGTGCTGCAGATTTAACTCAAGCAATTTAAAATTAACTAACCACATGATAAAACGGTAAACTACTTCTCAAAAATAATGGCAAAGTCGTCTACCCATACAATTATAGGATGAAAACATAAGTTTGAAAAGTGGATAGGATGAAATTTTAATCTGGAGGGGTAGAAAGGACCCCAATTTAATTTACCCCCTATTTAATATATGATTTTAATTTATATTTGATAATATTGTAATAATTGGATCTCGATGCGGCGGTTAACTTTGTGGGTTTTTCAGTAGTGCTTTATTCGTCAGATCGAGGTAGAAATTTCGTACCGAACCTTACATATATATGTGATTTATGAGCAGATTTAATTTTTGTTTGAAGATTGTGTAGGATATATGAATCGAATCGTTAATAATTAATTGTTGGAGTAATTATGTGTATTCGATTGTGTAGATTAATCAAATTGTTAATTTAATAATTATTAGGTGTCAAATCAGGATTGAATGTAAACTATAGAAATGCTAGATATTTATTATATAAGATGATTCATTGTTTAATTTAGTTTAATTGATCAATTAATAGAATAGTACTTGTTGAGACCGATTTGTATGTTATGGCTCACGAACGTTATATGTGACTTAGATTGATCGATGTTGATGATGTCGTATGATTTTAGTGATTTTAATTTATGTTCGATGCATATTTAGTGAAATCACATGATGAAATTTTATTATTGTAGGTTCAACATGATGGATGAGCATTGTCTATACATGTATAGAAATTAAAAGTTAATTGAATGACAGGGTTAGATGATTTCATTGTTGCAATAATGAGTAATAACTAGAATAATTTGGGGTTATGGTGGATTATAGGGGATTGCGAGACCCAGATGTTGTGATGCCGATAAAGGAGAATGCGAGACTTTTGTGCTGAGATACCAATGAAGGAGATTGCGAGACCCCAGTGTGGAGATAATAATAATTAAAAGATACTCAATGCGAAAGTCTTTATACACGCCATTGTATATTCATGCACGACATTGCATATTTCATATTTGTTTATTATTCTTTGCACGTTGTATATAATTATTATCATGTATGTTTATTTGTAAGTTAGGGGTAAGATTAGACTTTCCTACTGAGTGTTAATCACTCATTTTGAGTTACTTCTTGGCCTCTGGCATTTCACGCCATGTTTTGAGGAACAGGTTGAGACGGAGTATAATTTGAAAGTTTAAGAGACTAAAGAGGAGAAGATGAATGTATCAGAATCATGACTGTACCAGTATTAGTTTGATGATTTGATCTAGAGTGTCCCCTTAATTGCTTTTGATTAATGATAATTTATTATTCGAGTTATTAGTTTTTGAAACTATTTAATGAGCTAAATTTTGGATTGATTGTTTTACCGACAATTAATAAATATTTTGAAAATTTGGGCCTTTATTGTTAAATTAAAAATTTTATTCCACTGATTAATTATTTTTTTATTATAACGTATCATAAAAATATGGAGCGTTACAAATTTTATTTATATCAACTTGTTTTTTAGATAAAATAAGAATTTGAAACTTTATTTTGAAAATTTCAAGTTCACGGCTAATTCTAAAATAAATTTTCTAATCAACGGTAAATTTTTAATATTTTTTCAAAAATAAATTTCAGACAGTACGACTGAAAGATGTTCGAATGAGTAGTGTCAGTTACTTTTTCTTTCTCCTAAGTAGGGTAGTAGTAAATTTGTGAAATTATTTCTCTTGTTTTCCGATCAAAACTGCTAGTTTGGATTTTTTTTTTTTTGCCGAACAAGAAATTTGAATAAAAAAGGTGTGAAGCATTTCATGCTCTAAAACTAACTAATTTTAATACATGACACAATATGCTATGCGGGCTGCACATCAAGTACCCCATCTATTAAAATATGTTGATTTACACATATTTATTTTATACCAATGCTTGGTCTGTGTTTTATTTAATTGTTCATTTAAAACTCATATTGCATGGGGATATAGAGATGTTGTAGTGTAATATTATTATAATGTGGTAAAATAATGAAATTTTATTTTTA
Organism: Arbutus unedo; assembly: GCA_014822125.1. Taxonomy (NCBI): domain Eukaryota; kingdom Viridiplantae; phylum Streptophyta; class Magnoliopsida; order Ericales; family Ericaceae; genus Arbutus; species Arbutus unedo. The sequence continues at coordinate 8,988 of JABCMJ010004094.1, read as the reverse complement.
TTTAAAGTTGTTTAAAAATTAAATAGATCTATATTTGTTTAAATGTTTTTTAAATAATTTTAAATACGAGCAAAATTATATTCTCTTCACCTAATTATGTTATGGGAAAAGGTAATATGAAACATCACATATGATGTTGTTTATGGGGCCACTGAATAGATCACTCCTAAAGTTAGGGAATCTATACTACAGTATTATAGCGAGATTTTTAATGATAATGACTCTTAAGTGACATAAAAAGTTAGTCATTATTTAACATTCAAAAGAATCCATATGATATATTCTATTACACATATTAAATAAAATTTTTTTGCATTTAAAATTCATAAATCTTACTATTTCTCATTAATTTTTTTGTTTCCACAATAAGTTGAAAGTCATTAAATTGCTATCCATATTTATATAAGAAAAAATTAAAATAAAAACTTATAATTTTATATATGAACGATAAAAGTAATTTATGCTGTATTCTTTACTTGCATGGTTTGATCTCTCAATTATTTATACTATAAAATAATACAGTAGTATTTAGTGAAGAAAACTCTAAGAGTAATAAGTGGCATCAGTTGAAATAATTATTTGAATTTATTTTATCTTTAACTTGCTATCCATAATAATATACAAATAAAAATAAGAATAACTTTTCTAATTTTAAATATAAATGACAAAAAAATTAGACAATATTTTTTTACTTGTATGGATTAATCTCGGATTAATCTCTCAACTATATTAATATATAATATTGCAGGAGGTGGTTAGTAAAAAAAGGCTCTAAGAATTATTTTAAAGTTAAATCGGGCAAACAAAATAATAAAAAAATGTATAACATAGTAAATATTTAAAATAATCCTATTATGTTACTCAATCCACTATTTATAAAATTTGTAGTATCTATGATATCCTTCAAATCTCCATCTCAATTTTTTTTATTGTTCTTAGTAAATTTAAAAAATTATGCGGCACCTCATAAACACTATCGCAAATATGTTTGTTTTTTTTTTTATCCAAAAAAACTAATAAAATTTAAAATAATAGACAAAATTACAAAAAGTTATTTATTTCATGGAATGTTGATTGTGGGATTGATAGAATTATATATTTTGATTTGTTGCAGAGAATGTTTGTATTATTTTTCAAAAGTTTTTGCGATTATTCAAGTTTTAAAGTAGCACATTGAAGTTGCACAGTTAAGATAACTATATGTATGTAACATTTTTAAATTAGACAGTGAACATAACGCCTCGCATCTCGACAATGTTAAAATAAACTAAGTCTCTATATATACACAAATGAGTCATAAAAATACAAAAATGGTGGTCCTAAAATAAAAAAAATAATTATATAATGATAATCTCTCTAAATACAATAATTTCTTCAAATATTCTAATTCGATTCTCACTAAATTTGCTTAATTACTTGAAAAATATTAAACCACGAGAAGCATAATATACAATAGGAAGAATCAAGGGCTCGAATAAAATAGGATCAATAAACGAATATCACAAGTCAAAGCGAAATAATTTTCAACAATGTCCATAGCCAGTCAAAAAAAGATCTCGTATTCGGCCCATCTCTGGTAACATGTCAAGTACCACCCAGGTAAAAAATAATTCAATACGTATGCGCCACTTGGGCCCATATAATAATACACTTGAATCCACAACGGACAATCAATCATAATAACTAATTTACTATGACCCGGTGGACTTGCACATGTATTGATTAGATCTATGATAATCAATTATGCAATATATTGTACTACGATTTGATAAACAGAATTCAACCATAATTTTTAAGATGATCAAAGGAGTACAAATATTTGACATGAATAAAATTATCTAGAGATTGAAAGCGTATAGTATACTTCCGATTTATCTCAAACAAAGATCATGACTGTTGAATATGTGCATACTAGTGCTAAAAAAGACATTCTAGAATTGCACCTAGGTCAAACATTATTAGATACACCATCGAAAAATTAGATAATTTGAGATTTGTGATAGAAATAACTTGAAAAGTTCTATTATTAATTAGGCATAATAGCTAGAAACAATATTATGGAGGTGGGAGAATCAAGAAAATACTTTAATTGAGTTTGAAAAAAATGAGAAGGATGATGCTATATTTATAGGGTTGGGAGGACCAAGAGTTTGGGTGTAAAAACTAAAAGGGTCGGACGAACTTTGTTAGGCAAGAAAGAGTCATGGCTGGGTACTTAAGAGTTAAGTTTTTTTAGATGAAATGAATGTCAGACTTCGAAGGTCTCCAAAAGATAGAATTGTAAACAATATTTTTATGAAATCGAGAGATTAGGGAGAAAGACGAGGGATTAAATGCCAAGGGTTAAAAGGAAAAATTCAAGGGTTTGAGCGAACCTGGTTAAAAAAAAAAGGCTAGGGTTAGGAAATGATGAACTTGACTTTTGAGTTTACAATGTTTATGGATAAAAACAAGAGTTGAAGAATTAATTGGGTAAAGAAGAAAAATAAAAAAATGATCTGATGTTAATCGTCACACCATCATACTTGTGTCCTCAAAATTTATGACATTCGATCGAATAACTAAACTAATTATTATCAAATTAACCATTAAATGTAAAAAAGAAATAGTAAAAAATTTATTAAATATTTAAAAAATCGAGTCGTTACAATGAATGGTAGGGACTTGTACTTAGAAGTGGGGTTCAAACATTCAACTGGATAAAAGAAATTATTTACATTATGAATTCATAAGGGTGATTTTTCCTGAAGTTTGTGAAAAATATAATACCCCTCAGGTTTTCAAAATTATAATAATTTTTTTAATTTTTTATATTATTATGTAGTTATTTCTCTTATTATTAAAATCAGTCTAATATAATTAATTAAGCTATTAAAACTTTAAGTTTGAGATTTTTTTGATAAAATAAACTGTAACATGATTTTTATCACGTCAAAAATAACCTATGTTAAATTTTTTAGATTATTTTGAAATCGAAATTCTGGCAAAATTTTAAAATTTATTTGAATTTCGACTTAAAAAATTTTAAATAAACTATTTCAAATGTGATGTAAATTATGTTAAAGCTTATTTTGTGAAGAAAAATCTCAAACTTGAAGTTTTAATAACTTAACTTATGATATTTGACTGATTTTAATAATAAAGAAATAACTGCATAATAATTTAAAAAATAAAAAAAGTTATAGGAATTTTAAAAATTTAAAGGAAGCATTATATTTGGAAAAAACCTCTGGAGAGGTCAATGTAATTTACCCAATTCATAAATATTAATAGACAAATATCTTCCTCTCTATTATATCAATCTATTCTTATATAAAGGAAGATTACAATTTAATTTAGTGTCTCCTTTTTTTTTAGATTTTGTCATGGTTTTTTAACTTATCAAAGTTATTCTATACAAAAGTATTTTTACGCACTAACAAAATAAAAAAGAATTAATTATGAAAATAAAATTGACATTATCTCAACATTTAAAAAAACTATCCACTTATTATATTTCTAAAAATTTATAACCATCTCTTCTAATACTCACAACTTTTCGCTTCCACTAATTTTCGTCTTTAAAATTATGATGAGGTCTACGACTAGCCAATTATTGAAACAACATTAATGATGCTCGACTTGCACATATATTTTGTGTGCCCTGGCCTCTAAGATTTTATAGAGTGTAGCAAAGAAATTGAGTATTACAATAGCAATATTAATTTCATGAATATGACAAATCTGTAATTAAGTATTCATGAAATATTAAATAATAAAATATAAATATGTTACTATATAATTTCAGTAACTCTAGCGCATAACACGTGATTATCGCTGGTTGAATTTTGGTATAAGAGAAGGTGTAGGATTGGATTGGGGGGTTTTGTTGTGTATATTGCACTCACAAAATACTATTCGAACAATTAAAATAGTGTTCAAATAATATTTTTTATGTTAAAATAGTGTTGTTTTGCTGTACATTTCAATGTTATTAATTTCGTTTCGTATCGGCCTTGAAGTGGTACTGGACTGCTAGTGTACCGTTTCGATTAATGTTCTAATCGATATCAGACGGTACCGTAATAGTCTGTAATTATTATTATTTTAAATTTCAAATAATTGTTTTTTAATAATTAAACATATATTATGACTAAAATTATTAATTTTTATATTTAATGATTTATTTTTAAGTTATAAATATTTTATTTTATATGTTCAATGTAATTTTTTTTTTAAAAAAATATTTAAGAAATATAAATTAATTTTAACAATAAATCTAAAATAACACATTGATATATCATACCATACTATACTAATAATAAAATTAATATATTTGCGAATACAAAATTAATAATCTTGGCACATTCGACCAGGAGATTGTACTCGTAATGAGGTGGGGACAAACAAGAAATGGTGAAGCGGTTGGGGGCCACTAACCACTCGTGCGAGGTGACACGAGCGCGAGACGAGGGAGAGGAGACACGGGCGTGGGCTGGGCTGTACGCGTGGCACTATCGGATCGATCCATGTGGGGACCTTTAATTAGGACATGGCCCCACAAAAACATCGTTTTAGAAAGTACTGGAATGACTAACGGTAACGGTGACCGTGACCTTAACTCGTGAAAATGAATCGAACTGACCAAACAAAAAGGAAAGGAGTGAAATTATTATAATCATGTGATTCTAACTTCTAATATTCATCTTAATTTTATTTACAATTCTAATTTATTGGTTCTGTAGAGTCTAAAATTTGAACTAGACTTCTGAAAAGAATCTTGTAAATTCTTTACCTGTATCTACAAAACACTCAACACTAAGTTAGTATCGACCGGGATTGAACTTCCGACGGATATTCTGACGATCAAATTAGTCTCCAATAAAAGCGACAGCAACTTGAAAGTAGTTTTAACACGAGCGTATACGTACTTGAAACATGAGTGTCCTTGGAATATTTAGAGTGTAGAGGACCAAGTGCCTGTTGTAGATCTTGGTCGAGAATGTAGCGTCATGGTTTGGGAACCACGGAGGTGTTGCCACATGTCCCACACCCGTGCAGATTGGGCGGGCACGCCTGCATGTTCTCTTGAAAAAGCGAAAAGCATGTTCTCACGTGCCATGGCCGAGCGCGTAACATTAGGCTTTTTGGCTGAGAGATAAATTGGAATGCTTAGCCGAACGATGATGCCAAGGGTCATTTAGGACAACTTGGAATGAAGACGAGCTTTTGGCTCTTGGGCCGAGCTTATCTCTAACCCAGAAAAGAACGAGTCGAAAATGAACTTGGGTCGAAGGCTCACTACTATATATTCCGACCTACCACAGGCTCTAATATGTTTTCAAAATTAAACTTGAGCACGAACATTTCAAAAAGTACTTGGAATTATTATTTTTTTAAAAATTATAGTGATAGTTAAAAATCAACAATTATCGGGTGTTTGTGTTATTGTTCTCTTTTTTTAATTAAGAAACAAAAGATGAACAGTTAGAAAAATGATAAAATTAAACGTGATTTCAAATATTAAATTTGATAACAAATTTACATTCAAGAGTTACAAGAAAATTCAACAATTTAGAATTAACTTTAATATACTACTCCTACTACTGCAAACTATAAATAAAGTTAAGCAAAATTGGGAATACAATTACGTCTATCCTAAGTACTTAAAGAAAAAAATAAGCACAAAAATAATTAAGTATTATGGGGATGTCTAGATCATTTTCTCTTTGGCTAATGCTTATATTAATAAGCAATCTTCAATTTTCTTCGCTTACGGATTTCTTGCCTGAGTTTGAAGGCCTTCACTCTCTTTAGATACAGGACTATATCATAATTGTTGTGCCTTATCTTTTTTCTGTATTTGTTTCTTCCTTTTTCTGCATTCATCGGTCACGTCTTTTCGTGTTCCACTTCTTTATACACACGATTAAAGAGCGTGGAAAAGCAAAACAATGTCATTTGGATTAACTGCTATATGTGCAAAATTCAAAGCGGTGTCGTTTCGCATGCATAGGCAATTATGCAACGGTCCTGCACTCCCATGCATAAGTGCCACGTCTACTTCTTTTATTTAGCAAACAAATTAATTAGGGAGCAAGCCAAATTAAATTAAATTAATTTGAGGCGGTATTTTTAAACGAAACATAATGAATGGGATTATTTATTTCTTTTTTGGAAAATATGATTCGACGGAATATTAATATGCTCTTTTATATAGACAATAAACGTACATTTAGATTCACGTGATAAACGACTCCCGATAAAAATTATATGTGTCCTATTTCGCCTATGAGGAATCTCACAAGTTATTTAGGCTGGATTTATTCTAACTTGATTATTTGAATATTATTTTATTCTTATGTGAAATTTTTTTATAATTTTTTATCTTTTGTCAACTTTTTGTAGATTATTCGTCCGTCTCGACGAGAGATTTCAGAAAAATTATAAATAATAGATCAAATTTAAAAAAGTTCAGAAAAAATAAAAATAATCCAAAAATAGAATTTTTTTTATGCATATTCATCATCTTTAGTGTTATTTTTTTAATTTTTGGACATAATTTTATAATTTTTAAAATTTTCTCATCGACACGGACGAATAATCCAAAAAAAATTAAGAGCAAAATAAAAAATACGAAAAAAAATTTAAATAAAGATAAAACTTGCTTATTTTTAAGCAAGTGTTAGGCCTTAGCGCATCATCATTTAACTCATAGGCATAGTTTGAGAAATCAGAATGTTAAAAGAGAAAAGTGTTGGAACATAAATATTTTAAACACATATAGATACGGATGCATTCAGAATCGTTAAATGAATGTGAGGTTCATAAATTATTGAGGACCACATCTGTGTCTAATGTGTTCGGAACATTTGTGTTTCTAGTATTACTCAACGTTAAGAGGTTGGTCAAGTAATCAACGTTTAAAACTTATGAGCTTGTTCACTTTTAAGATATTGGATTTGAAATGTCTCGAGTGCTATTAATTTTTATAGGATTAATTTATACAAAATTTTATTCTGAATAATAGAATTGATCTCCCAAAAATTAATTGAGGTGCTCGTAGATTGACCCGAACATTTTGAATTATAAAAAAATATGGTTTGAGAAATCAATGCAGTTTGTTAGATTCCAATGGCCTAATTAAAATAAAATCCGTTAAGAGAAATTTAAAAGTCAAATATGTTACGAGGAAAAGTAAACTGATTTTTTTTATTTTAATCACACATTTCATATTTCCAGAAACCTCTTAAATAGCAACCTAAAATATTTAAAGTAGCAAATTTCTTGTTTCCTGGTGACAGAATATTTTTAATTACCGATTACATTGATGAGCCCCACCATAATTAGTGGTAATTAAATTAACGATTAACGTTTTGTTATCATCATTAGCTAGGAAGTAAAACTGTAACATTCCACGTAAACTATTGATCTAATAATTTGTTGGAGCCCAACTACGCGGTTCAAAATGCTCAAACTCAATTTACTAGTAGTAGCATACATAACTCATTATATACCCAAAATCATCCATGTAGATTTTGACGTGGGACGAGATGTCACGATCTCCCCATTTTTAAGACCTTGCGCCATCGCAAGGGGTTCAATACTAAAGTCACCATGGCCTAACCCTGCGTTTGTTTTCTAGTGATCAAACGAAGTCCCGACTTTACACTCGATCGTGTACAGCTCTGATACCATTTGTATACCACTGGACCAATAATTTGTTAGAGCCCAACCTCGTAGCCCAAAATGCTTAAGTCCAAGTTATTAGCAGTAGTTTACATGACTCATTATATATCCAAAATCACCCACGTAGACTTTCAATGTGGGATGAGATTTCACAATCAATGACCCGTGCACAAGATTGAGTGTGGGTTCGGGACTTTATTTGGTCGCTAGAGAACAGACCCGGAGGTTAGGCCGTAATGACTCTAGTATTCAACCCTTGCGAGGCCTTAAGGTCTTAAAAGTGGAAAGATTGTGATATCCCATCTCACATCGAAAGCTATTGGGCCAGTGATATATATGAGGCATTACAAAAACCAACAAGTTTTACGATCTCAAGGGATGCGCCTAGTAGTTAAGAGCAGAGACTTAAGAGTTTGATTACTTCTATGATTTTAAGTTCGCAAGGTCTCAAGTACTATAAGTTCTTATGTGATCAGTCCACACAAGACTTTATTTTGACTTTAATTGAGTCCCGTTAGTTGACGATAAGATTAATCTTTCAAAAATTAGACGCGATACGTATAAATTAATTTAAACACTCTAAATTATAAAAAAACAAAATTGATTGGTTTTACGAATATTCTGGTAGAACCAAGTATACCCTAGTCAAAGCCAACTTTTGACCAAACTTCAAATTCCACTGTGAAGTGATAACTCCCAATAAAAAAATAGATGTGAATTAGTAACTATAGTGAATAGATGAGTGTGGATTTATAATTTTCTAATTTTGTTCAAGTAATGTCAATTTATTTGGAAAGTTTAGAAGAGGGTTCAAATACCAAATATTAAGACATTTTAAGGTTGAGGTAGTGGTTGATTAATTAATTAGGTTGAGGAAATTATGAAACGATCCCATAAAAGAAAAAGATTCAAGATCACATAGCTATATCCGGATTAAGTATATTCAAGAAAGGCAAAAGTGATTACTTTATGGATAATTTCTCTCTTAACTATGCAAAAATGTGAACAAAACACGTGCATCCAAAACTATGAATGCCTACGGTATTACATCAGTAAGAAATTCATGAAGTGTCAAGCAATTTTTTTCCCCCTCTCTCTTTTAAAATTTTAGATTCGAGACTTTTTGAATACTATTAACTCATATGGAGTCGAATTATATAGGACTTTGTTTCGATTTAATTGAAATGCTAACTAATGAATGATAAAATCGGTCTCTAGAGAACTGAACACTTAGCCCATGTTTGGTAACCATTCCTGTTTTCTGTTTTATGTTTTTATTTTCTAAATTTTCTATTTTTTGGAAAAAAAACATGTTTGGTA
>JABCMJ010004093.1:0-33311 GCA_014822125.1 Arbutus unedo | reverse complement strand
CTGGGCAGTAAGAATTTTCACCCTATTGTGTTCAAGTTGGGCCTTATTGATATTTTCGCACCAACTTGAGGGAGTGTTAAAAGTCTCTGTGTGTAGAATTGTAATTAAATTAGGATTAAGATTTATTTTCCTATGTAAATTAGAATTAGATAGAGATCTAGTTAAATTAGGACTCTTTTTGCTTGTATAAATAGTACGCTTAATGAATAGAAAAGTATTCTGGTTTTATCAAATCTAACAACGCCCTTGTTTTTTCTACTTCAATTCTATTTTTGCTTTGTTTTTTCACTTTCACATTTTTAGAGTCTGGTTTGAGTTTCCTGGCAAAGCTGTCAAATATTCAAAATTTTCGCCGACATTCAGCCGAGTTTGGTAAATGCACTAGCCGAGCGTTGAAGGAGCATAGAATTGCATAATTGTCCTAATTGAACTACTTGTGCACTTGTCTTAGTAGGTGGATGATCTATTTTTTTCATGGTGTCCAACAGGGCGAACAAATATAGGGCACTTCCCGCCAATACTCATTCAGTCTTATTTAGGGCTTTCTCCAACATCCCGACCAATGTTTGCCTGAGATTAGTTTCGGATGGAGCCTTCCAGAGCCTGCTTTTGACCAATCCATATCCCGATAATTGCTATAATCGAAAGGAGAGTTTGTTTTTCCCTTCACTCCTCTCCCCCCTTCTTGCACCTTGCGCTTTTTGAACCTGGCCTCAACGCGTCCCGAGTCATAGTTGGCTTCTTTTGGATAGTTATGGGAGTGGTTCAACTGATCCGGATGCACAATCTCGACTTATGATTTTATGATCTGTGCGTTGCTACTCTATGAGCTTAAAAAAGTTTGACTTAAACAAATATGCGAACGAGTTTGTCTTGGTTCAAGGAAATTTCCAATTCACCCTCAACAAACCATACAAATGTCGTCCCTTGAGTGAAAGGGGTGCTAGGTCCTTTTATATCTCTAAGCAATTTGCATTTTACTTTGCTTTGTCGGTTTATTTTGAATTTTTCTTTTTAGGACAACATTGTCCCTTCATTGAAAATCAATACCGATATAATACGCATTGGGATTGCTTATGCGAGAAAGGATCGTCAGCTATGCGCTTGCCATGTGGTGGTATTCTCCGTATGCATCGATGAAATTCATTCGGGCATGGTCGGCAGTAGCGTCAACTACCTTATCAATGCTCGAAGCGGAATGCTATCTTTCCAGCACACATCATTTAGGTTCGTGTAATCAACACGTAGTCTCAATTTTTTTCGTTTTCCTTATACGTTGTCGCTAGCCATGTTGGATGCTTAACCTCTCTAATTGCCTAGGCTTCTAAAAGGCCGTCTACTTATTCAATCACCGCTTTAGAATGCACAACGGCCATCTTCTGGTTTTTTTAACGGCAAGACGCTGAGCTAGATCCACATCACAGTGATGACATATGAACTTTGGATTGAAGCCTAACTTTTTTAATCATTTCGTCCTCTTGGCGTTGGTCAATGAAGAGCCGACCAAACAATACTTCTCTTTGTACATCTCATCAATTGGTCTGGTCTCCAGGCCTTTAACATACTTGTTGGCAACAGATGTGGCAACATTTTTTTGTTTGGGCAAGTTAGGCATTTTCACTCAAATGGATTTGTTTGGGAGATCACCTTGCTTTTTACAGCTGGATGTAACACTAACAACTACCTGATCCACATAAAGATCTTCCAAGTTTTGGCTGACGTAGCGTACTACGTGATGATATGTTGAAGCGAGGCTCTGATGCAATGTTCATACTCGCCTGACAATGGTGTTGTACGATAATGGAACATTACAACCACAAATTTTATAGGCAGTCAACGTTCCAGCCGATCAGGGAGAATGATATTTCTATGGACCAAACAAGCACTATCGAAATGAGTAGTGGGACATCTGTGTGTTCCAAGTCTGATTCCGTCAGACCTATCTTTCTAAACAATACATACTACATGACATCGGTTGACCAAAACTCTCTTGACATTATAGTCGGCAATGCGTACCGTTGCTTCCAACGCGTCGTGTGACAAATGGATCCTTTCGAGTTCCTTGTGAAATAAAGATATTTGTTACGTTGGTTTGATTCAAGTCCTCTTCGGTGTTGGCTCAACTTGCATCACTTTTTTTTTACAGTTTTAGTTTGGCAATTGTTTCTAGGCATGTTGATCCATCATACCATGGATCACATGAATTGTACAAATCTTATTCACCTCTTCAATTCGGTCCTTTTCTTACTTTGGTGGTATTGTCATTGTTTTATTTTTCTCTATGAACACCTTCAGGTGGTCGACACAACTAAGTTCCTCTAAGTTAGACTTAAAGGCCTTAGAATTGGTTTTCATGTGCCCCCGGTCTTTATGGTAAGAGTACCTCATTTCTGGTTTCTTAACTTTGGGCCCCCCATCGACTTCACCAGTCATTGGAAGAACTGCTCATGCTGGATCATCTCAATGAGTTGATAGACGGGTTGTTTGAATATCATTGTAATTGGGATGAGCTCGTGTGGCTAAGGTTCATGATGCTAACCATTCATGATGAGGTTGGTTTCTTTCGCGATTCATCATTTTTCATGGGTGAAACCTTTAGTGGTTGATCGACTTAAGCTCCGACATGAACAACAAAGAAAGGAGGCACTCGTGGATTAATTTCGACTTTGACCGAATGGGCCGTAGGCGCAACTGAACACTGTTTCGCCACTTCCATGAAGGCTTCCTCTTTTTGCCGTTTGTTTGATCTCTCTTTGTGACCGTGAGGCCATTCATGGTCATCACATCGGCATCTTTTCTACTTAGATATGTGCTTTTCGACTTGTCTGTCAACCATGATGTTGCATACTTGTTGAGGAAACTGTTTGCCTCTTTCTATTCAACCACTGAAGCATTGGGATTCTTTGTCTGTCACGTTAAGGTCCTCAGGTTGCCGAGTTGGCATAGGGCTACACGCTTGACGGCGCTTCCCCTTCCTACCATCACAGTTACCTTTAGCCACGTTGCTATTTCTGAGCCTATGATGGGCTAGAATCTTGTTGGTCCTTTCTTGCTCATTCTCTTCTCTGAAGGGAATAGTGTACAAAAGCAATGCTCGTTGTTTCCCCATGTGTGTTGCCTTCCAAGATGTTTGTAGCGCAAACTCCATGTAGAGGGAGTCGAGGCTTTTTATTTTTTTATAGTCTCTTTCCTCCATGTACTGTTAGTACTACCTTGTGGTCATCACTCTTTGAGGTCCGTTCGGTGACACCTAGCCAACGGGTCATTCCACCTTTTGGATTAGAGGGTTTTTGCGCTAGCGGTGGTGGAGGGTCCATTGAGGTTTGTGGTTCTTCCATCTGCAATAATGAGTCAAGTCATTCCTTCAATTAAAATCTTCGTAGGAGTTTCTACAGCAGAGTCGCCAATTGTAGGGTTAGGATTAATCTTCTCCTGTCTCTAACCAAAAGAAGCTCCAGTTGATTCGCCTCTTCCCCTCCTTGAGTAAAACTGCAAGACGAACAATCAATTAGTGCCGTTCGGGTACTTTTCAACCAAAGGGTAGTTCGATGCCAAAGTCAGTCCTCACTCTATGCAGAGAAAGACCGCAATGTATTATTGTATGTAACTGTGTTTGCCACCTACCCTTCTTGGGTTTGTACTGTGCCTTCTCTAGAAAGACTATAATTGGGCTCCAAGTAAGCTCATGCCGAGCTTGTGCCCTCGTGATGTTACTCGTAGCTATTTTCTCAAATGACGTCATGCACGACAATTTTTGAAAGAGATTCCGGCAGTCGAAGCGTGCTCGAGCCATTCCACTCGCCAACCTCGTGGCTCAAACTTGTCTAGACGCTTCGCCGGGTTGGACCTAATCCAATTTGGCCCGCCCCTTAATTGCCCACCCATAATTTCACAGGCTGGGCTCTTGCTCTCCAGGCCCCCACCCTAGGTTGGCTCCGCTTCCTTTGTCAGCCCAGTATCCGTTGGAGTGCGAAGTGCTCAGCCTACTCCACGGGGTTAAACCTTGCACCGTTGGGCCCACTACAATTTCTGATTTGGATGTTAATGGCAAACAAATGTTTAATGAAGTTAAGGGGCTGTTTGGATGCTTCATTTTCCCATTTTGGATTGTGCATTTTTGGCATTCTTGTTGTTTGGGAGAGATTGAGAATGGCTTCTCAAATTTGAAGGTTAGGAGCATAATATGAAAACTAGCCCAGAGGAGTTTTGGGATTTTTACATTAGATTCTCCGATTAATTTTGAATCAAATGACGATTTTACCCCTTTCAATTCAGCCCGGAAGATTATTCTTGATAGGTTGTACGTAAAAACAAGCAATGTTGTCTTTTCAATTTTTTTGGGCTATGTTATGAAGGAATTTGGTATTTAAATTTTTAGCTTCTTATTCTTACGATAATCACCAAATGTAATTGCACTTGGACAAAAAGGGAATGGCAAATTTTCTTTATGTAATGTTTTGGACTTTCAAATATGGGGTTTATGCATTTGTGAACTTAAATTAATGCCCTATAAAAAATAGTAATGAGTGAAATAATTATTAATAAAAAGGTTGTACATAACATCAAAAAATGTTATAAAGGCAAGCGAAACATGGTAAAAAATCACATCATAATCTATTCTTCCGATTATCCCCAAAACACTGCTCTTTTGTAAATATCATCCAAAAAGTTTTAGAGATTCAAAATCTATTATGATCACAATCCAAATCTACAAATTCACAATTTGAACTTGAAAATCTGAAAAAAAAACCTGGCTTTCTTTGCATCATTGAAGATTTAGAGGTAAATCGAGTGGAAGCATATCAAGGATGGGGGAGGGAGAGTGTAAATACATTGACACATAAGAACTCTATAGGACATGAAGCATCATTCCACTTCATTTTGAAGACTGGTGGACCTTGGTATTTGCACCTAAATTCTCAAGCAAGTCTTTAAAATCCCAGGCTGTTTTTTCTTGGTGCTTTATGCCCCCAGGATTCACTATGGTTCTTTGGACTGTAAGAGGAGGCACGACTAGTTGTGAAAGGCACATCGAGGTGCACACCTAGGTGCTAGGCACAATGTGTTCTCCTTGGGTAGGGTGGGGCAAGGCAACATTTAAGAATCACAAAATAGGTTCAAGAGGCTCTTGCGGTCTCACCTCTTTCGATTCGGCGTAAAGAAGAAGGGGTCAGAAAGGAGTTTACTATTTACACGAGAACCATTAATCAGGCGAAGCCACCTCTAGCCAATGCATGTATCCTGGTGGGACTAATACAAACTGCCACCTACGTTGGGCTATAATTTGGTCATAGAGGTATTCTTTTACGCCATCATCAGTTGCTGCCACCTAACTTCTCTGTCGTTGCATAAACTCTAGATAACGACCCTCAAAGGTGCTCAGCCAGCATCAGTGTCAAGAGTTGGCCAAATGAGATTTAGCAGTATAACTCGGCAGGGGGGAGGCATTCCCAACTTGCAAGTCTTGGAGATTTGGTATCTTATTGAAGGCATAAAGAATTTGCCTTCTCAGGTGTTTATGGACCTTGCAAAGCTTTTTGTCATGTTTATCTTTCTCATTTTGCCTGCATCTTTTAGTTTTCAGTTCTTCATTGTTTTACTTTGAGCAAGAACGATCGGCATAGTTGCAAAGAGATTTCCTCAATGTGCTAATGGCGGACTACTTCTTGGTTCCATCCAAGGTGGCATAGCAGATTGTCATTTGAAGCTACTTGTTTCCTTTCAATTTCTCTCCGAGTCTCCGCTACTTCCTTTTGTTGGTGGTGCAAGATGATCCCAGCTATGGTGGATGTTTGAGCACCCTTTTGAAGTCATACATGTAGAAGTGGTTTGGCCTCAGGAAAGTATTGTAGACCACGTTATTAGTATTTATGTCCGTTTCTGGGTTCAACCACGGCATAGAGTTTTTTTTTAAATTGTTACTCTTAACATATAAAAATATTTTCTGTTGTAACACCGAAATGTTTGACTGGAGACCTCTATGTATCCTATGAACTAGAATATGGTGCAACACTTGATGCTTGAGTACTATTTGAATTAGGTGTTGAGCGGGCGATCTTATTGTTGAGTATTGTGTTGATTTACTATTTTCCTTGTTGGTTGACCAGGGGAAAGAGTGTAACTTGATGGGAATCATAGAGATCGAGTATATGCTTGCTATGTAGTGGATATTGTGCTGCGGGCCTGCTATAAATGCTTATATACTTAGTGTTGGTTCATTTTCCCCCCGCTCATTCGTACTTATTTGTATCTTTTAACTCAGTGCCTTTGAAAACTATGACAGGTGATGTAGAGCTAACAAATATGCAACTGAAGCCAGAGGCATTGAATGCATTGAAGTTGCCTGTGAAGGTCAAGGCCGGATTCCTCGGGTCGGTGAAGTTGAAGGTTTGTGTAGTACTTCTGTCTATATCAGTTGGTTAAACAAACTAAGTATTTTGTGACTCAAGTTCTTACAGTTGCCCGATTAAATAACATTGGATCATGATTTCTATGTCCAAGTGGATGTTCCCAAATATTTTCCAGAATTCCAAGGCTTTTTTGGGTTAACAAATGCTACTACTTACGTTTGTGTATTGTTAGTATCCTGACCTGTGAGTGTTTAATTTATGTATTTGGAGTGAGAGAGAGGATTTTATACATTGCAATTACAATGTTCTAAAAGGTGCTAGAACAAAAAAAATATTATTTAAGGCTAGGAACAAATGAATTTAGGTTGAAGTAACCTATAAAACAAAACAAAGTATGTAGTATCAAATAATTAGTTGAGAACAAAGTTCAAAATCAAATTAAATTAAGAAATTAATACGTAAAATTTCAAGTTGTCAAATATCATAGACTCATAGGTTGCACTTTAAACACTGTAATTTTGAAATAATTCTAATTTATCCCAATTTAAAAATCAAATCCATTCATCCCCAATTGGGTTGTGTAATTCTAAAACAACCTATGCCGACTCCATGTTTTTAGGGAATGCTTATACCCTAGCAAGTTATGTTTTGGTACGCACGTTCCGGAACGTGGTACATTTCTGTTCCAAAAAGGTAACTTTAGTGATCCAAAGCGATCCTCAAAATATTTCCAGATAAATTAACTTAATAAGGTAAAAATCGAGAATAGTGGATTTTGGTGAGAGAAAAAGCAGGAAAGTGGTCATTATGCTCCCAGAAATGTGTTTTATACGAATTACTTGAAAACAAAAGGCTTAGGTTTACAAGATGTTTATCGCTTAGAAGATTAAGTTATAATTTCGTTTTGTATACAAGCCTACCCCTAGAGTACAACAATTTAGCGCATGGCTTACCATGTTCTGGTTCTTATTTCTTGTATCGGTACGATTTGTGTTCCAAGTAACAGAGGCGGACTAGTCCTCGACTACGCGGACTAGTCCCCGACTAATTTTTGACTAATCCTACTGTTGTGCCTAGACCAAAAGTCGCCTCCTTGTGCCTAGGTATTGCCTAGGTCAACTTTTAGACACATATATTGATATAGACACGGACTCGGAACATGAAAATTTTGAAAAATAAAATAAAGATATGGGATACAGAGGAGAGGATAACAAGAATATTCATATATTGGTAGGTCTTTTTCTTTCGAGTAACAAGATTACGACCTAGAAAAAACACTAACCACTAGTGGATCTTTTGTTAGATGGCCCACCTGCCTAATCTCAATTAGTAAATGTCTCAATGTAAAAGACCACTAGCTTGATAAAATAGATCACGTCTTGGATGAGTCTTAAGATACTTCATAATATCAAGAACAATTTCGCAATGAGGAAGTCGAGGTGCAGCCATAAACTCACTCACCAAACTAACTGCAAATTTAATATCATGACGCGTGATGGTAATGTAATTCAACTTATCAACCAATTGACGATATTAGTCTGGACTAAGAGTCAACTCTTCCTGATTAACATAGTTTGACATTGGGATCCGTATGAGCATCCACAAGTCTCAAACCCAATAGGCCAGTCTCTTATAAATATCCATAACATGCTTGTACTGAGACAAACTAATTTCAACCTTTAACTATGCCGCCTCAATACCCAAGAAATATCGCAATTTACCTAAATTCTTAGTATGGAGCACAAGAGGATTGATTAATAATACCATGGTCATCAAAAAATATGGATAAAATATCACAAAAATATTTTCGAGCATTATCAGAACAGAAAATACGAATAGGAACATCAAATTGAGTTTTTATTTTCATGTAAAATAATTTTAAAATGCAGTACAACTCTTGACCACTTTCTCATTAAATAAACATAAGTGACGCGAGATAATCATCCACGAAATAGCAAAATACTGAAAGCCAAAACATGATGGAACGTGCATGAGACTCCAAATATCATAATGAACTAAATGAGACGGAATAGACATACGATTCTCTAATCTAGGAGGGAGAGAGACACAACTATGTTTACTAAGGAATTTCAATTTGACCACAAGATGGGACCAACTGTTTAAGATTGTGTAGCGATAGGTAAACAAGTCAACAATGATGTTGGTAGGGTGAGGAGGAGGATTGAAGTGCAATCGGGCAAGAGAGGTTATCATCACCAAAGGTACAGATTATCACACGCAGCTCTGCAACCAATCTTTTTTCCCATCTTGAGATCCTAAAAACACAACAATCAAGAAAATAAGTGACAGCAATTCAAGGTTTAGTAATTTTACTGATAAGCAAAAGACTAAAGGGAAAATGAGATGTAAAACAGAATTTAATGAAACTAATGAACTTAAAGTGACAGAACCCAAACCAGCAACATTAAATGCGGAATCATCGGTTAAGGTGACATGAGAATCTTCTAGCTACTAGACAAAATAGTAGGAACATCCGTCATATGGTTAGAGTCACCAGAATTGTAACCAAGGAGTGGGAGTAGCAAAACAGGCAAGAGGTTGACCTTCAAATGAGAGCATTTGAGATGTCTGTGTAGAGACTACTCATCCTCTGGAATGGTAACCACATGGGGTCCGAGGATAGAAGTATTGAGGAGCCGGTGGGTATCATCAGAAAAATACTCGATAGTGTGGCTATCACTACTTCAATGAGTGCAATGGCGAGTCCCATGGCCACCTCCCATTGATGGATGACCTCTGCGGATAGAATTTCGACTTGAACCATGACCTACACGATCAAAATCATGACCAAATCCCCTCGGGTACCCTTGACTGATGACCACGACGATCAAAGCCATCGAACACAACCACCAGAGAGTAGTGGCTAAAGTTGCGCGACCAAACACTAGAAGTAGAAATAGTATCAGATATAAAGGCTAGACAAAGACAGCTAAAAGCCTCACGAAGGGAGGATAAATCTTTAGCATCTAGAAGCTGTGAACAGATGGGATTATAATATTGAGGTAACCCGAACAAGCACTAAGCCACATGCATAGACGCACGTTTTTGCTATAGAACCTGAATGTTAGCAGAAATCAGCTGACAGATGTTAAGCTCCTCACAAATACCGCGAAACTTGGCATAATAATCCTTTAAATTCAACTTGCCAAGTGTAATGAAAAAATAAGTCTGGTGAAGATTATATGTTTGTCGTAGTTTATCAACACACGAATACAACTCTTGAGCCTGACGCTATACAAGTTTGGTAGTAGGCAAGAAAACCAAGGTACTACTAATCTGAGGCTCCATATTGTCCCATAAGTGAATACAAATCCGAGCATCTCCAGCCGTCCATTCATCAAACTTAGAATCTGTAGCTGGGGGATCATCGATATAGAAATTAAACTATATCTTGCCAATATAATATACCTCAATTGCCTTGGTCCATGGGGTATGAATTTTACCATTCAATCTTGCAGCTGTGATAGACAACATCTCTGGAGACTAGGGATAACTAGAAACAAAACTTGAGGCCATGAGTGATAGATAACAACTAACAATTAGCCTGTAATTAACAACTAACGGATTGCCAGCTAACAACAGATAACAACTGATGAATGATCAACAACTGATCATCCCACAGTAGACTCACGATACCCATGACAACACGTACCGGAACAAGACTTGTGGCATCAAACGGTCTCATGCGAATGATCAGTATAACCATTGGTGTCAATATACTTGTCCAGTCAGAACTTTCATAGTCCTCAAACATAGGAATGTGAAGTAAGCAAAAAGGAGCCGACTGACAAATCGATCAACAACCACATACCAACAAGGATCAACAACCATAGACCAACAACCACAGACCATCAAGTGACAAGAATCTGACCATGAAGAATCGATCAACAAGGATCTACGATGAGCAAGAGTCGACTGGCGAGCTTCAACAACCACATACCATAGACTGACGAGCGACCGATCGGTCTGGATCACTACTCTTCGAGCTGATCGATTTGGACACCGCCAAGTTTGACAACAATTGTTCTGGATCTGGGGAGTTTCGGTGAGGGGTCGGACGACGGCGAAGTGATCGGAGGATGACAAATGTGTTAGGTTAGGGTTTTGGTTTAGGTTATGCTCTGATACTATGTTATTAGGAAAAAAGTATTTTAGGTTAATTAACCCTAATACAATAACATTAATATCATAAGAGGTGAGGGTACAAGCTAAAGTACGAGACTACCCTCACTAAATCAATATTATATATATATATATATATATATATATATTGTAGAAGTAGGATCTTTGGCAAGCAATGACATAGTATTAGCAATGTGAGACACAGCCATGTTTTTGTGCTGCCCCTGACGTTAGCACATTGATACACCATTTGCAATTTACATTAGCATGTTGATACAGGTAGAAATCTGTTGAGAAAGTACTTTCAAATCCTCTTATTTTTGACATTCGTATAATTTTAACTCTTCCCTGGCCAGTTTCTAAATAATCGAGTGGCTTATTTGATTATTTTTTTCTCTTTTGATGATGTCAATAGATACTTTCTGTCCAACTCAACTCAGACTCGTCCCTGACTGCGTGGGTAGCTATATGTTTTTTTCCACCATTTTGCTTTGTCGTGAGCAACAGTTTCATAAGAGTTGTATTTTATGATAAATCAATGTTTATTTTGCCCTTCTTTTCATCATTGTTACTGCCAGTGCAGGTAACATTGTTCTTTCTTGTTGGTACAGTTAGTACTTAAGGTCTTTGGTGCACGTGGAGAATTTCACTTGTATATGTCGATAGCATAGTGCTCTAGTGGCAGTAGATATTAGACCATTGACAGGCAATTACCCTTATGACAAATGAAAGCCTCGGTTCAGATATTTAAAACCGGGCAAGTGTAGAGTAGATCATTGACGGTTGTTGACTGAACACAGAAAACCTTCCACAGGGAGGCCATCGGTTTTTCCACACGATTTCTCATTATTCATTTCACGGTAATATCT
Organism: Arbutus unedo; assembly: GCA_014822125.1. NCBI lineage: Eukaryota > Viridiplantae > Streptophyta > Magnoliopsida > Ericales > Ericaceae > Arbutus > Arbutus unedo. The sequence continues at coordinate 21,949 of JABCMJ010004093.1, read as the reverse complement.
CCAGGTGTTCGTTAAACGACAATTGCTGCAGAAGCAAAAGCTGATTGGAAATGGGCCTAACAGTATCTATAAAGCTATACAATGGATTCATGAATACCTTCCTCGATCTATTGCACATCCGTCCGCTGACACTTTTCAATCATTTAATCTTTTGCATCTCTGGGCTGTTTTTTGACTTCTCAGTCTATTGTGTTCCTAATTTGTTTTAATCAGATGCAATGTGTTAAAAGTTTAATTATTTGGCCTATGTATTTTCTACATTTTGTATAATACTCCGGCAGATTGTTCACCATTTTATATAGCAAAGGTAAGTGGGGTGGTGAAAGTGGATGATCGAAATAACTGAAACTACTTGTGGAGTATTCCTGGATTTCTCCAGACAGTAAAGATATGCAAAAGAACAGTGTATACCATATGCAAATAATAACTTGGTCAACAGTATGAGAGTTCTTATTGCATATGATTGATATGCTGTATGTTTCTTTTTTTGCCAACCACTCAAGTTAATCTTTTCAATGGTCATAGACTTGAGAACTGCTAACTGTATAACAGCAACATTAATCCTTACATACTTCCACAAAGCTATCTTATTTTGTCTTTATATCAGGTTCCATGGAGCAGGCTCGGCCAAGATCCAGTTTTGGTCATCCTAGATCGTATTTTTTTGCTAGCCGAGCCTGCAACTCAAGTTGAAGGGTGCAGTGAAGATACCGTGCAAGAGGTTAAGAAAAGCCGAATACGAGTAAGACATCTTTCTACTGTTTCAAATTAGATTTCCTTCTCTATGCTGCTGTTCAAACTTCCTGATTTATTGCCCCCTCTTTGTTAGGAAATGGAAATGAAGCTCCTGGAGAGTACACAACTGTTTAAGTCAGAAATGGTATGCTCTTGCATAGTCGTATGACATAGTTCTCGTGGGGGTAATTTTGACTTACTTATGGGTGACGCTGCTGTGCATATAATAGGGTTCTTAGATAGTGATTGGCTGGGGTTGTGTTAAGCTCTGAGAGGTTTACCTACCCTACTTGTGGAAAGCAGGTTGAGCTTTTGGCATATCAAGCGTAGTTAATGACTCGGTCTGAACTTCTACAAATTCTGAAAATTCCAACTTCTGGGGCAGTTCTGTTGTGCCAACTTCCCTGCACATTAAGGAACCTTATCTAGAACACGTTGAGGTTGCAAATGGCTGTATGCATTTCGACTTGCTCTTAGAACATCTATATAGGGGCATAGACTTGATAACCTATGTAAAGAACTCAAAAGTGACTGTGAACATAGGTTGCATCTATTTTTACTTGCAATGCCGAGCTCAGTCTGATTGTAAAAATCGCAAATTTGAGTTTCCCCTGCATTTGTTGCTAGTTAATAGGTAACTATTGCATTAAACAATGCCTATCCATAATGTCTATGCCAGATCGTCATGTTACATATTTTGTGAAATAACGTTGCTAGTGATGGGGCAGAATCAATGCATGTATGAGATATCATACAATTGTAAATGCGCCAGTAATTGAGTTTAATTTACTGGGAATTAAGGAAACTTACTTTTTACCAAAACATACCACTACTCAAATTTTTGATTGATCTGCAGTTATAAGTATATTGATATTACAGAGGGTCTCTCTTTTTTGCTTAAGCAGAAGTTTGAGTTTTAAACCCATCTAGCAGATGATGTTTCTGTTTGTGACTCAAATTAAAGCGTTGCATCCTTGGAAAGCTGCTAATCTTCATTTATTTTCTTTGTGAATCATGGCTGCCCACTGGCATCTTATAATTGAGATTCTTCCAAGCTTGCTTCAAGATCATGTTTTAATGGTGCTTGACAGGCTTCTTATAGTAAATGCTAACTCTCCGTCCTCGAACTGTGTATTTTGGAGTTCTTTTTCATCTTATTAGGGAACCATTAGCATATCAGGTTTTGTGTTACTTTCCGATGTTCAGGTTCTTAACAACGGGTTTGCCTGGATGACCCATATGATAAGGGATGTGTTTGGACAGTTTTTTGTCAGTGTTGGGGTTGTATAATGTGGCTTTCAAGTTACAACCCTTGATTGTCATATCCGTGCAGTGATCCTTCTGTACTCACTGAAAATGCTGAAACCTCCTCTTATCCATCCGCAGATTTTGGACTCTGAATTTCTCGTATGATCCCTGTGAACTGAGAGGGCAGCGTCGGCACATGCCTACTTCAATGTTGAAGGGCTGAAAGGGGAAAAGAGTAAATTATAAGTATGTAGAATCATTATTAGTTAGATATATGGTTGAGCAAATTCTAGTGTAGTACTTCTGGTAGTTTTCCAAAAAATGCCATGTGGCACCCTGTTATTTTTGAGAATTAAACACATAAATCACACAAGAAATTGGGCACACTTTGTGTGTGCATGCGTGTAGTTGAATATGTAAGGTGTGGGAGTGAAATGTGGGAGTGGAGTGTGAAAGTGGGTAGTTAATTCGAGTAATTTTACTAGTTTGTCCTAATAGTTGATTTATGGTATGATTATAATAGTTGTAAAAACTTATTTTTTGTTGGGCAAATTTGGAAACTACTTTTATGACGGAACATCACATTTTGTTCGTACAAAAACGAGTTCTCCCTTTCTATATTGGAATAGATAATTCTTAGCAAAAACTGAGAAGAGAAGAGGGATGGAATCATGGGAGTAACATTTGAAGAACAATCGCTATATTATGCCTTCGGCTATGTTATGGCCTTCTATCTTTGAAGCCAATTGATTATTTTTTGAATTGGGAACACCATCATTCAGATGTTGGTGTTTTTGTAAATAGAACATATAAGATAGAAATACAAAAACATATAAAATAGAAACACAGCAGTTGCAAATTGTTTAATCTTCAGACAGATTATTTCTAATAGTTCCATTCCACTTCTGCAGTGGGGTGGATATACATATCATACTGATGTACTGTTTAATAGCACCCCAGGCGTCATTGTTCCAGCACCCCAGGCATCATTCTCAACATGTTCGTAGTAATCATGACTATTATTGGTTATTTGTGCATGATATTCCTTTCTATTTTCCCATTACATAAGCAATTTATGTACTTAAATTATCTTCACGTTTTACTGTTCTTTGTGCTTGCTATAGTAATGTATCCCCTTTACATGTGAATTTTGGTTCAGTTGTTTTGGATAATAGACAATATAGCTATGAAAATAAAATTGTTAAAGACAATGTGGTGGTATAGAAAATCATTTTCTTTCCTCTGTTTTTGGTATTTCTTGTAATCAGGAATCCTGCATGAGTTAATGTTAGAACTTAACCTCACTTTAACTTTTTGTTGCTTTGGTCGTATGCAAAGAACAAATCATGGCTGGGGTCATTGATCGACACCATAATTGGCAACTTGAAGCTTTCTATATCGAATATTCACATCAGATATGAAGACGTCGAGAGGTAAATAAGTTCCAGTGCTGTTTTTTTTAATAAAAATTAAGTTGTTTAATCGACCTCATGACATCCACTTTGTAGCAATCCTGGTCACCCATTTGCAGCTGGTGTTACCTTGGAGAGGTTATCAGCCGTGACAGTAGATGATAATGGCAAAGAAACTTTTGCCACGGGTGGTGCACTTGAGCGTATTCATAAGGTTCCTTTTTTTCTTAGACTACTAACTGCATAGTGGTTAAATGAGTTCCTTTTTTTGTTGACCTGCTGTCGTATGTGGGAAATTAATTAGTGAATCTTGTATAGTTGCATCAAGTTGGATTGTTTTGCCTCTTTTTGTCTTCAATTTTGTTACAATTACTTATGATTTAATGGAGAAGAAGAAGAAACAGAGGAGGAAGAAAGGAAGGGAGGAGGCGGTGTATACGGTAAACACATAACTAGCCTGTCAAATTGGTGCATGGGTATCTCTCTCTCCGCGGGGGTGGGGGGGGGGGGGGTGTTGTGTGGTGTTGGAGGAGAGGGGGTGGGAACTTAATGCTTAAGTAAATACATCTTCAATTGATCTCCCAATCATACAAACTCTTTATTTGATTTTCCTTGCTGAAATGCCAGCCATGCTCAACCTTAATTGTCACAGTACAATTTCGAGTTCCATTTATGTATATATTCCCTAGTCTTCAGGTAAATGTTAAAGCAACAAAAGCTCGCAAGTCCCATGTGCCATAGCCAAGTATTCCTCCTCTATACTAGATCTAGCTACCACACTTTGCTTCTTGCTTTTCCAGGCAACACTATTTTGTCCTGCACATCTATTGGGGTTGGTAATAGACTGCTTATCATCAATAGCTCGACCTGCATCCCTAAATTGCACCCACCTGTAAGTGATCGTAATTGGAGAATAACACCCCTTTCTTTGGAGCTGACTTGGGATACCTCAATTTAGGATAAACAAGATTAAGATGTAGCGTGTGAGTATCATGCATAGACTGATATATAACTCCTGCAATCCGGTATTTGGTTGACTGACAACTCCTCTTGCAACTTCAGTCTTTTGTCACCAACACTTCTGTGGAGTTGATGATTGGTCTCGTAACGAAACTTGTTGCTCTGCAACACCCATCGTATATATTTCTTCAAGAAGATCCAGAATGCCCTATTCTGATCTCGATTTCGTTTGCTAGATGGGATTTGATTTTGAACATTTCATTCATGACATTAATTGTTGCCACTAAAGGCCCTAGGACCAGATGGATACTGGGGTTGTGCCTCTATCTTTTATGCTGATGGATTCCCATATCTTGAGAAGTCATTCCAAAATTCTATATGCTTGGGTTATATCCAAAACGGGCAGTCAACAGCCAGTCCACAAGAGAACCCTGAAACGGGAGCAAACCCGGCTTCTACCTTATGTGCTATCCTTTCTCGCATGTCTTTTTCCATACTTGACTAGAACTAAGATGAGAACCCTAGAGGGACGTCTACAATTATTCAGATTTACTGTAATGAAATATATTCTTAATGTCTAGCTACTAATGGCTAGGTGATCTCTAGCTGCACGGGAAGGAAGAGCAATGCGGAGTTAATCTTTATCCTGAGGGATATCTTTTGTCATACACCAAATATGCAAATGAAATTCTCCAACGTGCTATTCTTACCAATGATAAGGTTGTTGATACTTCTTTTGAGTTGCATGCTAAGTTCTCTGTTCAAGACAGTGTTCCTTTTTGATCATCCTATGATGTATCGCGAGCTTGTTGGTTGCTTCGTTTATCTTACTATGACTCGTTTCCTACGCTGTCCACGTTGTTAGAAAGTTTGTTTCAGTTCTCCTTCTACTCACTGGGCTGCCTTATTGGCTCATTTTTTCACCAAGATTCGATCCTGAGTTTTGAGGGTGTGTGTGAATGTAGTATTTTGGTTTACTGTCATTTGTATTTATTTTAAGGATGGTCTGATCTTTTGGCATTATTAGGGTTAGCATATGTTGCTTCATTTTTTCCTCTTGTAAGATTATCATTTCAAATAGAAATCTCTCTCTCTCCCCCCCTCCTCACATTTCTTTCGACTGTGGATTACTAAGTGCTTCCTTTCAACCTCGCATAATAGACAAAGGATAAGGATAAAATAGAGGCACGGTGAGATGGAGAAAGAACATGTCATATGAGAGAACTTAGATGTCAGATTTTTAGTACAGGTCCGAACTACCTTCTCAAGCAAAACTTGTGCTTGAATCATCAACATAATGATTCAGGGGTAACAAATAGTAGTGCCTTTAGTCGGAAGAGAAAAGGAAGGAGACAAGAAGAGCTAGTAAGTTTTGAACACCACTTGCTCATATGTCTCGGTGAAGGGATGTTGAAAAGGAAGTAAAGGACAGATTCTCAAATGGTGAGTGTGAGAGTAGAAACCAAACCAAACTGAACCTTACATTTAATCAATTCTGGTTGGCTGCATGAACCCGTTTTTTCGAGTGAGCTCTGTCAACAGCATTTTATTCTGCAATATTCAAAAAACATAAATTCTTTTGAATTACTGACTAAAGTCAATTTTGGGCTACAACTGTGAATCCTTCACTTAGTGCTACGGTCTACTGTAAATTTTGAGAGTACTATTTTAGTTTATATGATCCGTCTTTTTCATAAGGGCGATGTTATTGGATTTGCGTCAGTGTTTTGAATCCCGTACGCTGCTGGTACTAAGACGAAACATGTAGCTTGGTAATCTCTACCATGTAAATACGAACCTATTTTCATCAATACTGGCATTACGACTGTACCAGCATGGACTTGGCATAGTATGGAATCTTGGCTGGTGCAAAAATGCTGGTGTTATTTTCTCTCTTGCAAAACAAAGAGGCTTGGGTTTAAGGTAATGAACCAAAACTTGGAGTCCATACTATGATAATTATGTTGACTTGCTCTTAGAGTCAATGTTGAGGTACATCAAAGTGTTAGAACTTGATTTTTTTTCTTTAAGTTTTGCAATTATGCATAAATATATTAGAAGCATATAAAATATTGATTGCAATGACTTCAAAATGGTACCGAGATACATACTGACATCAGTACATACCGTCCCAGTAGAGAAAACAGTGCGCTGGGACTGACAACTTTCATTAGCCTTGGAATATTATCATTAATTATTGCAATTTATCCTTTACCCTTCTCGCAAACATTGGCATCACATGTCGCTAGTATAAGAGTCAGCAGTGCAATTCCAGCAGCCGTATCCCCCTCTTCGTTTGACAACCTTTTCGTTTCTCTCACTTGGTTCTTTAATAATTCGTAGCCTTTTCTCACAATTTTTTGGTTCAGCTCTACTCTTACTCTCTTACTTTTTCATCAATTTTATTTTACTTCTATCGTGGAAATGAGTTTCCTTTCCTTATTTCATTGAAGTTTTAGTTTGGGTATCTTCAGATCAACGTATAAGTTCGCAAGAAAATACATTATAAGTGACCTCTTTGTTTCTCTTGTCCCAGATGATTGATCTCTGATGTGTGTTTTTTTGGCTATTTATATTGCTTTTTCTGCTCATTGTTTGGCAGTCTATCGAACTCGAGAGTCTAGCTGTTTATTTGGATTCTGATAGTTGTCCTTGGACTGTTGATAAACCATGGGAGGATTTGCTACCTACGGAATGGAGTCAGGTATGCCTTGGTTTGCTATAGTCACCACTTAACACTGTTTGCTGTAGTTACCATTTTGCATCTGGTGTCCCGGTTTGGAATCAAAGCATAATGGACTCCCATGAGCTGTAGGTTTTCAAGTTTGGCACGAAGGATGGCAAACTGGCCGGTAGTCCTACGAGAAGGCACACATACGTTCTGCAACCAGTGACCGGAAGTGCAAAGTACTCAAAGTTGCGGCCAAAAAAGTCTGCAAATAGTGGTCAACCACTACAAAAAGCTGCTGTAAACTTGGATGATGTTACTCTCTGTTTATCAAAGGTTAGCTACTTATGCTCTTCATGCTTGTTTTAGGTTGAAAATTTTGAAAAGGGGATGGAAGGCTGAATATTTTAGGTTTGCAGAATGGTTACAGGGATCTATTAAAATTAGCTGATAACTTTGCTGCCTTTAATCGAAGACTGAAACATGCTCATTTCCGTCCGTTTGTCTCGGTGAAAGCCAATCCCAGAGCTTGGTGGAAGTTTGCCTATAAAGCTATTTCAGATGAGTTAAAGAAGGCTAGGTATTAACTAGCTTCTTCTCTTCTACATCTTGTTTTTTTTTCCTCTTTTTCCACCCTGCAACTGAATTGCTTAAGGAAGGTTGAGCTGTTGCTATACATGTGAAGCTGACTCACGCATCGTATGGGTATGAACCTAATGTGAAGGATTTCCCAGACTGGTTGTTAAAATAAATAGCTTGAGAGCGTACTTTGGCTGTGTTGCACCAGTCCCATTTAAAGCGTAAGTGGTGGAGGAGTTTCTGGGACGTAATGGCTGCCATCTCCGGGTTGTGGGCTATCCTCGGGCTCCAGTCATGGGGTCTTGCTGAATGGCCCCCATAAATAATTCTTCATTATTGGCGGTACCTGATCCGGGCCGAGTGCCTGGAGGTTCAGGCCTCCAACCAAACACTATGGTTTTGGCCTCCTCCATTTTTTAAGGACATTAGTCCTATATATAGACTCTTCAAAACCTTAAAATACAGAAAATACGGATGTACAGGGACATATGAAGCCATCTATGTATGCTTCCATTTTAACCCTGTGGAAGAAAGAGAGGAATAATTAGGGTATAAGATTGAGTGTTAAGGGCCCCTCTACCACACATGTATTTATTTCTTGTGCCATAAGCAATAGAATTTCGATAATACCCTGGCTAATAACAGAGAGAAATAATAATGAAAATAACCAAATTTAATTGCTATGCAAACACTAGTCATATCTGATTTTGTTTGTACACGTCATGAGGACGCTTTTTTATTGTGTGGCAGTGGAACATTACCATGGGAGCAGGTCCTGAAGTATGCAAGGTTGCGTAAACGATATATACCTTTGTATGTTTCTCTTTTGAAATCCGACCTTAGTAAGCCAGTGGTTGATGACAACAAAGAGATTGAGGAACTGGATCAGGAACTTGATATTGAACTCATACTTCAGTGGAGGTACTTTATTTCCTTGCTTAACTTGTTTGTACTCACTGAGTGTGTTGGGTGCAAGGGGCTTCGGCCATTTCTGACCCCGTTTCAGGTCTGCTTCAATGATCGGACTTGTTGACATTGTAGAGTTTGTTGAGGGGAACAAGCATGTATTCATGTTAATCGGATAACGACTAATATCTGATCGGAGCATATTTATATGGAAAAAATGGGCTCTATAACTTAAATTCAGTGTCCAACTAATTTCTTTCAATATAAATGTGCTTCAATCAGATATTATTTGGTGTCCAATTAACTTGATTTTTTCATGTGTTTGTTCTACTTGACGACGTCTACAATTTGAACGTGTCCAATCATCGAAGTAGACCTAGTACGGAGTCGGAAATGGCCGGATTGTACTCCATGCAGCCCACTACCAAACAGCACACGTCTTGTTTATAAAGCCTACATTGTTGGATCCGTGTTCCACGATTTGGAATTTATTTATCCTTTTGATCTCTTAACTTCCAAAAGTTGTTACCACTTGCATTTGGAGGATTTTTCTTCTTCTCTAGATTCTTTTCTGGAATTCATTTTTCTCCAAACGGTTGAGGAGTTAAGACGATATTTGTTTCTTTTTACTTACCATCATTTGAGGAGATTCTTACACCGACACTGCATTATTTGGAGACAATAAAGACTTGTGACTAATCATTAATGAAAACTCAGTCATTTGTAATCGACCAATCTTTTAGATACCCATTCCTTTAGTCCTAATGGTGTTGACCTGTTTCTCAGGATGTTGGCCCACAAGTTTGTGGAGCAGTCAGCAGAGTCAGATCTCTACACGAGACAGAAACCAAAGAAGTCATGGTGGTCATTTGGATGGTAAAATATTCTACATTGAGATCATTTTTTGCTCCATTTGTTATTTGGACTTGCAGCTGCTGTAGATTCTGAAATGGATGAATATATCTTCAGGAATAGTCAATCTGATAAGGATGAAAGTGAGCCAGGGGGTTTCAGAGAGGAAGATTGGGAACAACTGAATAAGGTTATTGGATACAGGGGTGACGATGGACAATTGCTAGCATCCCATGACAGGGGTGATGTGCTTCGTACTGCAGTGGAGGTTCACATGAGACATAATGCTTCAAAACTTACTGACGATGATGAGTGTCTGGCTGAATTATCATGTGACAATCTTGATTGCTTTGTAAAGCTTTATCCGGAGGCCAAAGTGTTTGATGTGAAACTGGGATCATATCAGTTGTCATCGCCAAATGGTCTCCTTGCTGAGGTCCTACTATCCTACTCCATTTATGCTGAATTTCTAACGCTTGTCTCTCGTTTTGATTCTCTAAACAGCCACTGGTTGTTCTACAACTTACTTCTCAGCCTTAATTCTTTTGTCTTATCTCGATGCAGAGTGCAACTGCCTGTGATTCATTAGTTGGTGTCTTCTGCTATAAGCCTTTTGATGCTAAATTGGACTGGAGTATGGTTGCTAAAGCTTCTCCATGTTACGTGACTGTATGTTATTGTTGCCTTTTCTTTCAACAGTTGCCATTCTTATAGGAGACCCTACTAATTGACATGCTTTTGGCCAGTACCTGAAGGATTCCGTTGATCGAATTATTAGTTTCTTTGAAAGCAATACTGTGGTTAGTCGGGCCGTAGCTCTGGAAACAGCTGCTGCAGTTCAGGTTTGATTCTAAATAAACCTTTCCTGCAAATAATACTTGTACGGTAGTGAATTGCAAGCCAAACTTGCTGGGCTGTACAATGAATCAATAAAACTTTAGAGTTGTTTCGATTTGCAAATGGTTATAGCGACCAAATAGACTAGTAAAATGCAGTTGGTAAAAGTTCAATCTAAGACTCGGAAACTTGAGCGCTGAATCCATTGTGCTGAATGCTTTAAGCAGCTGAATTTTATTGTAGCAGTGAAGGTCCGACGTCTGAGTGACTTCGGCAGTCGGTGAACAATGTTTTCTGTCTTGGAACTTAGGTTCTCTTCTACCTTGAATTCATACGTTAGTGGAAATAGCATTTTTCTTTGTTTTTGGAGTTTTAGTGAAAAGTGGCGAATGCAGAAACATGCTGAGAGTTTACTTGGAAGAAACTATCAAGTAATTGTTTTATCTTGAAGCAATTCCTGGATTTGAATTATCAAGCATAACTATTTCTTAGGGTGTTGGGATGTATGATCTTAGATGTTCTGGTAGATATGGTTATTCTCTTCACAATTCCATTAGAGTAGTTAAAAAAAACTATCTTCTGAATACTAGTCATTTCTATGCTTCAGCTAGTTACTCTTACTAGATTGATGTAGGGTACATTCTCAAATTGTGTGGTGCTGCTTGCAGTTGGGGTTCGGTGGCTAGGCTTGAGGGCTTAGCCTTAACGGAGAAGAATGATCATGTGTCTAGGTAGGTAAGGGGTCAGATACTACTAAAGGTGTAAAATTTATGTGTGTCCCAAACTCCGGTCGATGGAAGTTTTGGACAACACCTGTCTTTCTCTTTATCTGATAGTGGATTTTTAGGCTACTAATTTATTTAGAAACAATAGCACGAGTGTGGATACCTTAATTCTTATCATTTTAAGAGTTTGTCTCACAATAGTTAATTATCTTCTCCAAAGCTACGAGCGTGGACGGTCTCTCCATTCTTTACCAATTGGTTTTGAGTTGGGTGCTTTAACATGATATAAGAGGTAGACTTTCAAGGGCTTTTGCACAAAACTCTCTTAATTGGTTGTACTTTTGTTTGTGTATTAAGTACACTTTGTTCGTTATGATTCCAAAGTTATGAGTCCTTACGTGCTAGACTAGTTCCTTTGCAATTGTTGTTATAGAAACAGAGGAAAGTGTTTAGGGTATCCAAACATGAACCCACAGATGTTATTTATATATGAGGAGTAAAATAATACATTGACCAAATACTGACTAATATTCTCTTACTAGTTCTGAACATATATTTTTTAACACCCCCTCAAACTGGGATTAAATATCGGAAGTCCCACCTTGTTGCATAGTAGCTCTAGCCTGGCTTGCACAACTGATTTATGGAGATATCCACTGATAGAGATCTTGTAGACTTAAAATGAGTACTTATCAGTTGTCACACCACTATTCAAATTTTCTCGAACAAGGTGACAACCAATTTTAGTATACTTAGTCTTCTCATAGAAAAATGGACTAGACGCAAAATGGCTGCCTGCATGATTATCACAGTACAAATTCATGTGTACTCATAGAAAACCTTATCTCCTCAAGAAAGGAACGCACCTATTAAATCTCACATGTAGTTTGAGCCAACTCTACTTCCGCACTAGATAATGCAACCATGGCTTGCTTCATACCTTCCAAGCATCTAGATTACCACCAAGGTATATTACCCTGTAGTAGATCTTCTGTCAGATGATCCTCTATGAATGAGGAAGACGTGGTGCTGACATAAATTGACTCATCATGCTAAAATGAAATGATATATTAGGACATGTAATGTTAAAGATAATTCAACATACCAAACTTTGTGATGATACTGATTAGCACTAGAAAGTAACTCCTCTTGTTCGACACATAACTTGACATTATGGTTCATCTGTGTGTCCACAGGTTGGGACCAAAGTAAATGATGTAGTATGTATGTAGGGTAATTATGTTTTTTGATGTCTTTTTAGTAGTGGACTAAGTAGGTGCGTTTTAGTGTTTTGTGACAACTTTTATCATTATTAAGAAAGAATATCTAGAGCATTGCTCTTATTTCTCATTTTGAGAGTATCTCTCTAGAAAACACATTGTTGTGCTTGGATTGCACCATTTGGTATCAAATTCCTGAGTTCATATCCTAGCCCTTCATTCGCCGGATCCCTAATACCTCACTAGAAAATTTGACCGGAAACTCATAGGAACCTTAAATTGGCGTTGGAAAACATTACTGGAGCTCGTAATCCCCTCTTCTCTTTACATTTGTCCATTTTGACCCCTTTTTGAGTCTATTCAAGGCCAAATCGACTTGTTCGAGTCCTAAATTGACTTGTTCGATTTGCAATTCGGAGCCCCAAAATCCTATTTCGAGTAATATACAAGCTAAACTGATCTTTGAAATGACCAGATCTACACTCGATTGTGATTGCCCTATTTGAAGTAGTCGTAGTCTTCAATGGTCTATTAAACAACCCTTGAATCACCAGATCTACACTCGGTTGTTACTTTCGAGAGTGACTTGTTGCGACCTAGTGTTTCAAATAGTGTTTTTGAAACCCGATCCACAATTTTCGGAGCTTCAAACAATGGTTTCATGCTTGACCTAGTGATTTCAGCCCTTCATATTGCCGTTACAGGTTTGATTTCACTTAGATTTGTTGCGATTAGACTCGGTTCTTGCAATTTTACATTGGCTTGTGCGATTTGTTGCTGTTTGTTGTGGATTTGTCATTAATTGGAGAGGATTACTTGTGAATTGTTGAAATTTGGGGTCCCAATTGTCTGGGTATTTCTCATTTGGCATTGAATTGATTGTTGGAATTGACTTGGGTGTTGTGATGACTAATGGAGGCGGTAGAGGTAGGAGAGGAGGTAGAGGTAGAGGTAGAGGTAGAGGTAGAGGATTTGTGGTGAATAATGGTGAAGAACCTGAGTTTGGCAACCAAAACAATGAGGTAGACAAGTTGAGACGACCAGTTGCTATACTAACAGCAATGGTGCAAAGCATGGAAGTGTCACTACGGGTAGTGGAGAATCTGAGGAGTCTCAAAGTCATTTTGAGAACTTGGATTTTCAGCCCTGGCAACTGCAACACCTCCTGTCTGTGGTTTTGGACAGTTCTTCCTAATATGTCCTGCCTCCCCACAATTGTAGCACACTCTAAATCCCTTTAGACTTGTTCTAAGATGGATTTTCCACATGTTGAACAAGGTGGCTTAAACCCATTGTGTTATAGTTTTGCTTTCGGCTTTGACTCTGATTATGATTCCCTATGTGTTTGTCTTTTATTTTGGCCCATTACTCAATTTTTTTCTCTTCATAAACTCTCGAATCCTTTTAACGGCCACGTTTTCACTCTCCATCATCAAGGCAAGATCCAAAGCACTCCTTTCGTAGTTCCGGGTTACTTCTTCAAACCTTATGGCTTTCATACTTTCAATTGCTATTAGCTAGCCGGTAGAGTACTAAATTTCTCTTCATAATCTACTACCGGTTCATTGTCACGTTGTTTTAGGTTTGAAATTCCATTCTTTTACTATCTCTAATAGTTAGGGGAAAGTACTTATCGTTGAATAAGACGAGGAAACAACTCCATTCTGTCTTCGGTTTAGCTTTCTTTATTAAATTACACAATTTCCGGGCCTCACCTATCAGGTTATAAGCTTCCAAGGCAGCTTTCTCAATTTCAGTGCAACGTGTCACTTGAAATATTTTCTCTATCTCCTTATCCATTCTTCTGCCAAAACCGGATTAATCCCTCCGGCAAGGATTGGCGGTTTTAGTTTTTGAAAGTTTCTTATATGTACTTCGTCTATAATAGGTTCAATGGGTCCACATTGGGTGGGTTAGCTTCTGGTGGGTAAACAGTTGGGACGTTCATGTCAATATTGGGCATTGGGGGTGGTGGTGCTACTGGTTGTGCAGGTGGGTGTGCCTTTTGATTTCGAAGAAGAGTGGTAATTTCTCCATTGCTTTTTTGAGTTGTTCGAATCTCTCATTAATGGTAAGGTCTATTGTTGCTTAGATCTGTGAACATGCGAATATATAACTATTTATACTTAAAACAACATTACAAGAACATCGTACATAGAAACTAGCTTTTATTGATACAAAGGTAAATTGTGCAACTTATATACATAACATACTTGAACACACATCAAGTATAGGTGAGACCCGGAGATGGTGTAATTTAGTAAATAAAGCTAAACCGAGAACGGAATGGAGTTGTTTCCTCGTCATATTCAACTCTAAGTACTTTTCCCTAACTATTAGGGAAAGTAAAAGAATGGAATTTCAAAACCTAAAACAACGTGAGAATGAACCGGTAGCAGAGTATGAAGACAAATTTATTACTCTTGCCGGCTATGCGCTTGATCTAATAGCAATTGAAGGTATGAAAGCAAGAAGATCTGAAGAAGTTTAACCCCAAAACTACGAAAGGAGGTGAAACCCTTTAGATCATCCACCTATGCTTATGTTTTAGATCTTGCCTTGATGATGGAGAGTGAGAACGCGGCCGTTAAAAGAATTCGAGATTTTAGGAAGAGAAAAAAATTGAGTAATGGGCCAAATAAAAGACAACACATGGGGTGTCAGAATTAGAGTAGAAATCAGAACCACAATGGGTCTAAGACACTTTGCTAAACATGCGAAAAATCCATATTGGGACATGTCTAAAGGGATATGGAGTGTGATACAACTGCGGAGAGGCAGGACATATTTGGAAGAATAAACCAGTACCACAGACAGGAGGTGTTGCAGTTGTCAGGGTTGGAAATCCTGGAAGAAACATGAACATGAGATGCAACAACAATAATCAATGACAAGCTGGAGGAATGGGACAAGACCAACATCAAGGTAGGGCTTATGCCTTGGTCCCAGGGAACATATAAGGATCTGAGGAAGTGGTGGTAGGTACTTAACTAATTTGCTCGTTTCCAGCTTATACACTTATAGACTCTGGCTCGACACACTCTTTTATATCAAAAGATTTTGTTGCTAAACTTTCAAAGAGCCCTGAACCACTTGGGTGCCAATTTGTAGTATCAAAACCTCTGGGTAACAAGATAACTTGTAATTTAGTCTATGAACAGTGTGATATATGTGTCGTTCTGAACAATTTAACTGTTGACTTAATACCAATGGAGATAAGGTGTGTTGATGTAATAATTGGTATGAATGGCTGTCCAGTAATTGTGCCACGATAGATTGTGTCAGAAAAAACGTAGTCTTTCGTATTCCTGAACATGAGGAGTATAGTTTCGAAGGAACTGAAGTGTCCTCACCCCCATACTTTATTTCATTTAGTCAAGCCATTCGATTTGTAAGGTTAGCTCTCGACACACTATCCATTTTAAAGACGCTATATCGTATGGCACCTGCGGAAATGAAAGAGCTGGAAAACCTAATTGCAGGAATTGTTGGGCAAAGGATTTATTCGACCAAGCACATCACCTTGGGAAGCATTAGTCACGTTTGTCAAAAAGGATGGCCCGATGCGTTTGTGAATTGATTATCGTGAACTCAACAAAGTAACAATAAAAAATCGATACGCATTATCAAGAGTCTGACGACTTGTTCGACCAATTGCAAGGAGCTCGTACTTAATCGAAGATCGACTTACGTTCAGGATATCACCAATTGAAGGTCAGGACAGAGGACATACCGAAGATTGTGTTTCGAACTTGTTATGGGCATTACACTCCTCCTTGCATAGATGCAACTCCATCTCAATACTTGCCAATCTGTTCTTTAGGGTCTCCTCGTGGCTACTCATCGATGCCAATAATTGCTCCTCGAAGGTCTTTACCTTCTCCTCGAGCTCCTCTACCCAAAGGATCAAGTCGGCAAAATATGAGTAGAAGTTTGCAACTTGACTCTTGGTCTTGTCTCGGTCACCCAACGCCTCTTCTAGCCTGTCGAGCCTTTCCGCCACGACTCCATCTATCTTCTCAAGTCGGGCCTCCATTGTTGCAAGTGCATCCTTGGTGGATGGCTTCTTCAGCTTGATGGAAACACCACCATCGTTCTTGCCAAATTCGTCTCCGAAGGCCTGCTGTGATACCAATTGTCATGGCCCAAGATTTTCACTACTTGCACACCATGCGACACTTAGGCAAATGACTCCAAATGCCCAAGCCAGCCTTCCCACCAAGCTATCCTACCCAACCCACGAACAGTGAGACACTCACTCACTCTTAAGACGATATTTGGGGTAAAGGAAGCTTGTCACTATTAAAGAATTAATCTACACAAGCAATACAAGGCTTTCACAAGTTTCTCTCCCTCACACTTGACCTCACAAGCTCTCAAGCTCTCTTGGATGATTCTCTCCATTTTTCCTCACAAATGAGTCCTTCCACCTATTTATAGGCTTCAAGGAACTCTTTGGAATCAGCTAGAGACTCACATATTCCACCATGTGTTAGAATATTCTACACAAATCTAGCACATAGAAGTATTGTCCTACAACTCTAGGATGATCCAAAACCTTCTAAGAATCCTCTTGAGTTTTCAAGGGGCTTCCATCTTATTCCACAACATTCCGGGCCTTTCTATAATTCTCTAGTTGCATGCAATTGCTTCTAGTTACTTTCTTGACCTTCCAGACCTTTTTGGAATCCTTCAGGCTTGACTAGGACATTTCGGACCTCTTCAAAATTCTCCAAGCTTGACTAGAACATTTTGGACCTTTCTGGACTCTTCTGCAGCATGCTAGAACCTCCTCCAAGCTTTCATCAACTTGTAAGAGCTTTCGATGTCACCAAAGTTGCAGTCCGTGACGCAAGGCAGTGGTAGATCACTGCCCTGATATCATGCTGTTAGACAAAGAGGGAAGTGTTTGGAGCTATAGGGTTCAAATGACAAAGAAAAATATGGCCTTAGGATTGGCAGAAGGTTTATCTATTACCTGGAGTACTTTTTGATGAAATAATGAGAGATTAGTGAAAATTGTTTAGCATGGAAAAGAAGGAAAAAAAGAATTCATAAAATCTATCTTTCGGTTTAGTAAGTAAAGAATGTTTTATAAGCATTAGAACATAGAACGGGGAATTCCCACTCGACTTGAATTGTAATAGAATTCTTATTGACACGTGCGTTGAAAAGATCTTAAAAACTCTCCTCTTTTAAAACGGTCTGGATGCACCCTGCTTCTTTAGAAAAAAAGGGTGTTGTCACCCTCATACTGCAACAATTGGACCTGTGTCAAATATTGTCTCTGATTTTGTGATTAATAAACTTGCTTTTATTGGTTGGTGTGCTTTGTTGAAATTTAACCTGAGAAACGAACAAATATGATTTCAAAATCATATGTTGGTTTCATTTCTCTGCGTGTGGGTTTCTTATCATATTTCTAGAATCCATAAGATAATTAGTACTCTTGCTTGATTGCTCTGAGCGTGATGTTTCCATCCTTTCAGATGACAATTGATGGAGTCAAACGCACTGCACAGGAACAAGTGAACCGAGCGTTAAAGGAGCAGGCCAGGTTTGCTACTTTGTCTACCTTAAAATTTTAGACAGTTCTGTGCCTTACTGTCATAGTGACACAAGTACGTCTGGTTGAGTCCTTAATTCGATGTCGCTATGTGGCCGTCCATGCCTCTTGTTTGGACTTTACGACTGGTATAATCTCTGAGGGATCTTTCTTTACCTCCTTTATGAAAGCATTTGACTATCCTATGCGCATCGTAACATATATTTGATACGTCCAGAGAAACGTATTGATTTTTCCTCTAAACAAATTGAATTGTGGGATACCTATTGCGTATCGTAGGATTTTGCGATTGACCCTATATGTAAGCACTATTGTTCCCTTTAAATGACTTTTGCTTGTATGCTTGAGAGTTTATTTTGCATTTAATGTCTTTATGCTGCTAGGTTTCTTTTGGACTTGGATATTGCTGCTCCCAAGGTTACCATTCCGACAGACTTTACTCCAGACAACACCCATTCCACTAAACTTTTGCTTGACTTGGGAAACTTGATAATCCGCAGTCAGGTTGATCTGGGACGTTATTGACATTATTTGGTAAAAGTTTCTTGAATCCAAAATTGATGTCCAACTAATTGATATCTGCAGGATGACAGTGAATCTGGTTCGGCTGAGGAGATGAAGCTATATTTGCAATTTGATGTCATCTTGAGTGATGTATCTGCTTTTTTGGTGGATGGTGACTATTGTTGGAGTCGAACCTCTTGGAATAGCTCTGCTGGTTCTAAGAAGTTTAATATTGTCAGCTTTTTGCCAGTAATTGACAAGTGTGGGGTAATCCTGAAGCTTCAACAGGTAATACTCTTCTTGTATTGAAATCTGTGACATTTTATTTGACTTCCGTATGTTGTTGGTTTGAAGCTATTAACTGTATTCTTTAATCCAGATCCGCTCAGATAATCCCTCGTATCCTTCAACGAGACTTGCTGTGCGGCTTCCATCCCTAGTGTTCCATTTCTCTCCAGCTCGTTACCACAGATTGATACGGGTTGCAAAAATCTTCCAGCAGGAGGATAGTGAGAATACAGATCTAATTCACCCTTGGCATCAAGCTGATTTTGAGGGGTGGTTGTCAGTTCTTTCTTGGAAGGTTTTCCCCGGTGCTTACTGTCATTCATTATGGTTTTGTATATTTTATAACATTCTCTGATTTTTTTTTCTTCTGTCATCATTGTCATAGGGTGTGGGAAACAGGGAAGCTGTATGGCAGCGGAGATACTTATGCCTAGTTGGGTCTTTCCTTTATGTTCTTGAAAGCCCTGACTCTAAATCTTACAAGCAGTATATCAGGTTCAAACATGTTAGATTTGCAAATTCTTCCATGCTTTGTCCATTAGTTTCTTAGTTGATATAAATGAACAAGATAGCAAAATTATTTGAGAATTGATAGGAGAATAATCTTATTAACTCGAGTCATGGCCAGTAAATATTTGACATCGAAGATATACAAAACGTGCAAAATGTGGAACACCTGTCCTTTTAATTGATCTCATCCTTTCTGCTCCTCAACTTTTAGAGGTTCCACCTCTAAAAAAGAGCTCAAAGAACCCACCCTCTGCTTCCGAGCCCTGTTCTTCTTAGGAGTTGAGGTAAAGGAGAGGAATAACTCCTCCTCCAACCCCTTAATTTTGTCACGACTTTGTTTGAAACTGAAAGTCAGTTGGAACATGGCACTTTTTCATTAGCCAGAAAATTGATCCGGTCCATTAGCTTAGATCTGCCGTGTTTAGCTTAGGACTCGCGTCTTGAATATCGGTAGTTATGTAAATCCCATCCGGACTTGGCTGTTTGGTTCCATATTCAACCTGTTTTTTTCTACCTCAAATTCAGTCGAATATCAACTTCTTGCTTGGTAACCACCGTTGTCTTCTGTTCTATCAGCTTCTTTATACTTTGTAGTGGATGATTAAACTTCTGCATTCTTCTTTTGTTCTAATCAGAACGGGATTATTTCAGCCAAGCCTTATTGCATCTTCATGTTTTCTCCCTAAGGAAGGATTGTGAAGGCCAAAAAATCCTCATCGTTAAACACCATGAAATTCCATGTCTCCTGGTACTGTCTGGGTGCTGGTAGCCAAAAGAATGATTGTTGGTTTCGTTTTCAGAGAGCTTATTGCATATTTCAATGGCATTGCCATTAGAACATCATACAATTCATTTAACTTCTATTATTCACTGTCTCAGGCCACCTTAGAACTTGTGCTGTAATGAATACCACCTTAGAACCTTACTAGACCTGTCATGAAGTTTTAACTGCTTACTAGCATTAGGGAAGTATTCCAACTGTTTTTCCGCTCTCATTGATTCTTTTTTGTTATTGATGCAACCTACTGATGTGCCTTTTGTAGCCTACGAGGAAAACAACTGTATCAGGTTCCTCCTGAGATTGTTGGCTATGTGGAACATGTATTGGCTTTATGTGATTCCATAAAATCCATTAACAAGGTTGGTGCGATTTTGATGTTAAAAACATACTGTTGGGCCCTATTGACTTTAAGTGGTGTGGGTCATGGTTTGGCTTTCAAATTTATTTAGCTCTATTTTGCTTGTAGGTTGTGGAAGATGTAAATGCCCTGATTCTACGATGTGATTCTGAAGATTCAAAGAAAGCCTGGCAGAACCGTCTACAGGGGGCAATTTATCGTGCATCGGTACGTTGTCATTTAGTTCCTTTCTTAGAAATGATGAAGTTTTTCATTGCTGTTACACATGGTACACCTTGTCTAATATGGAAATATTCCTCATGAATATTGATGTAAATTTATCAAGCCTTCTTGTCCCTACTCTATACTCTATGAAAGAATTGTAAACCCTATAAATGTGCTTTGTTCTCAGAGCACTTTTAGAAGTTGAGTTTCGCTCTGTTTCTCATTGCTGCGCTTACCATACTAATCTCGCTTTAGGGTTTTTGAAATGCTTTGTCTTCTTTTAGTGAAACTTTCTTAGTCCAAGGAAGGGAGCTTATATACAAGGATTAGGAAGTTGTGTTTTGCTTTATTTTGGAGTTCTCCTTTATTTGTCCATTGACTACTCTTTTCTAAGGAATCTGAAGTGACTGGTTGTCTGATCGGCGTTGGGGGTTTTGATATTGTTAGATTTAATAAAACCAGAATTTTTATTCATCAAACATACTATTTATACAAGCAAAACGAGTCCTAATTTAACTGGATCTCTAACTAATTATACTTCTATTTTACATAGGGAAATAAATCCTAATCCTAATCTAATTATAGTGCTACACACATAAGACTTTTAACACTCCCCTTCAAGTTGGTGCGAAGATATCAATCATGGCCCAACTTGAACACAATATGTTAAAATCTATGTACTTCGTTCTGTCATGTTGAATAGGATTATGAGCAATGTTGATGGCGGCTTTGTTGTCACAGTAAAGTTTCATCGGACCATTATCAGATATTCCCAATTCACGTAACAAGCTTTGGAGCCACAAAAACTCACAAACGCCATGAGCAATAGCTCTATACTCAGCTTCTGCGCTATACCCGGTGACCACTGATTGCTTCTTACTTTGCTAAGTAACCAAATTTTCCCCAAGGAGAGTACAGTAGTCAGATCCTTTTCCTTGAGTTGATTTGAGATACTTCAAAATACGATAGACTACATCCAAGTGTGAAGCACGAGAATCATGCATGTATTGACTAATAATGCCCACTGCATAAGAAATATCTGGTCGAGTGTGGGCTAAGTATATTAGTTGATCCACTAGTCGCTCATATCTCTTTTTATCAGTGCGTTCCCCCGAGTCTCCATTGAGTTGATTCGCCTCAATAGGGGAAGTTGCAGATCTACAACCTAACATACCTGTTTCTTCCAATAGATTGAGGATGTACTTCCGTTGGGAGATAAAAACACCTCGATCAGACCTTGCCACTTCCACTCCGAGAAAGTACCGCAGTGTTTCCAAATCCTTAATTTCGAATTCTTGAGCTAGGCTAGACTTGAGACTAAGAATCTCATCCATATCATTGCTTGTCATTATTATATCATCAACATAAACAATAAGAACAACGATCTTACCAGCACCTCCTTTGATAAACATAGTGTGGTCGGCATGACTTTGTTTGTATCCAAATTGTAATATAGCCTTTGAAAATCTGCCAAACCATGTCTTTGGTGACTGTTTCAACCTATAAAGGGCCTTCTTCAACCTGCATAGTTTCTTTCTGTCTCAGAGGAAGGAAAACATGATGGTATATCCATATATACCTCCTCTTCTAACTCAC
>JABCMJ010004090.1:4006-35875 GCA_014822125.1 Arbutus unedo | reverse complement strand
TTCATTTATTAATCATTATATAGTATACATATATGCACATATGCTATATGTAAAAAAATTGCCGTATCCCCGCCGTGTCCGTATCCCCTTATTTTCAAAAATCCCGTATCCCATATCCCGTATCCATGTCCGTATCTGCGTCCGTGCTACATAGGTGCTCCGTATAGGCCTAGGTTGTTAGGGCCCATTAGGTTAACCCTAGCACATTACTTTATTATAAATAAACACCCCACCACTCAATACAAGTGTGGGTTTTCTCCTAACAATAGGAAAAGTTCTGCCAATGCAAGGTATGGGGAGGGTCAAATCAGATGTATGCAGCAATATCCTGTATCAGAAAAGGTTGCAACTGTGCTAAACCGTGAAGCTCGGTCTGAATTGAAACAACTGCGCAATGGGCCACCAACATGTTCAGGTAAAAGGCACAATTTTTAAAGTAACCAAAGATGCCTTAGACACCAAAGCCAATTCAGTTGGACAGGAACTAAAAGTAGTATAAAAAACTGCAAGTTACCTGAACTTCACTTTTATATGTACCCCATATTTATCGAAGTCCATGTCATGCTCATCTGAGAAGAAACTGGTAATTAGAATAGGAAGTTGTGGAAAAACATGATGCAACCAATGTCTTCTTGAAGATATTATTGTAAGTACCTAATGAAACTTCTCCTGCAACGGCCATCTCTTGAAAATTATGGCTGAACGTCTCGTTTATCTGAGCAACAAGGCTTCTCAATGTTGGAAGCCAACATTCCTACAGAAATGCTAAAATCATATATCCTACAGGTAGTTTGATTGACTGGTATCCTTAACTAAAAGTAAGGAATTATGAAACACAGGACAGCTAGCAAACCTCCCTCACCTTTAAAGCATTTATTTCATCTAATTGCGTACTAAATTCTTTCTCATCTATTTCCTGTTTCTTCGAAAGTTCTTCTATCTGGGAAACAACAAATTATAAATGAAGCAACAGAGAAAACAAATAAGAACTAAAAAGCAACAAAAAGGTTGAATTTACCTTTTTCCTACGGCTTTCATATTCTTCCAGAATGTTGTGGTTTAGGAAAAATATAGAATTAGCTTGAGCAACAGTATCTTCGACAGCAACCTCCAACTCCTCAATAGTAGCAGGCATCTGCACGTAGACAACGAAGATAGATACTAATCATGAAAGGTTCTAAAACAAAGAGCTAATCAACTTGACCACCTATGTTACATGCACTGGGTGTTGGGTGCGTGTATGCATCCAAGTGTTGAATCATCAGATTTTCAAGCCAAGGGCACGTGGATACATCAATATATTCGTATTTCATGATATCTTGAATTTATTTTCTAGGGTACGATGGGATTTTTCAAGAGTATACGGGTTTCAGGAATGGTGATATGATAAACTCCAAATACTGAACTTACTAGCTAGATGGATGTCCAACCACCCACATAGGTTGGACAGATTTCCCACACCTTCATCCAAGGGTCGAGTATCCATACTGATACTTCAAACATTTAGAAGAGCACCTGAAAAATAATTGACCACTGAAGAATGACTTTTGAACCGTTATCTAGGAAATAAATGACTTCCAGAGGAGCATAGGTTCTTCCAACTTGCAAGCAACTGGCTAGTCATTACGGGAATCATCCTAGCTAGTCATTAGACAGTCATTCCTAGCATGATCCAATGAACTCATAGCAGATGCCAGACTACCTACAAAGAACAATGCAATAATATGCTTTGCCATAATCTTTACGGCTTCACACATGCAAAAGAAATTATGAGCAATTAATCCTGTTGCACAAAGGTACCAATCTGACCATTGAGTCCAATAAGTGACCAAACAAGAAGTTTGCAAGGCACGCTCAATTATTGAATGCCTTTCCAACATAGATTTGGGTCC
The DNA here is from genome assembly GCA_014822125.1 of Arbutus unedo. NCBI lineage: Eukaryota > Viridiplantae > Streptophyta > Magnoliopsida > Ericales > Ericaceae > Arbutus > Arbutus unedo. The sequence continues at coordinate 33,983 of JABCMJ010004090.1, read as the reverse complement.
CCTGACCCACAATGTAACATGCCATTCCTGTCCTTCCACCTAAAGCATCATCACGCTCTTTCCTAACATCAACTGCAAAGAGAACCGGAATGAAGGAGGCTTTCCAAAAAAAAATTGGACTGCCATCATAGATTCCCTATTCTAAGAAAGCCTGCAAAGATATTGGTGCAAACCAAATTACACAATGGTTTCTAGAGAGAGAAACTCCCAAAAATGGGAAACAAAAATATACTTTCTTAATATATTGATAAAAGGTTGTACAAAATATTAGAACATACCTATTTATAGTCTACTACTAAAAGACATTAAAAGACAATTACCCCTAAATACATACTACATCATACTCTCCTACTAAGAAAATAACTTGTCCTCAAGAGAGAGTAGAATCCGCCAGCAAATAGGGCACCAAGTGTTGCACGTTGAATGTGTTGGAGATACTCAAATGAGGGGGCAATTGGATTTGGTACACATTATCGTTGACCTTACGCAAGACTTCACAAGGACCCACTTACTTGAAGTAACTCAAGGCTCTTATTCTTACCAAAATAACCCAACTTGTGACTTTCAGCCAATAAATAGTCACTCAAAGAGCATTTAGGAATACACAACTTGAGCCCGCGAAAGACAAACCCATCCTTCAACATATAACATGGATAGGTAAACGTGTCACTTCTTTGCAAAACCTCAAAAATCTTGGTAAAGTAAGGATCGCCAGTATAGAAAGTATGAAATTCCTCAAATCCAACAACATTAGTCTTCATTTCCATCAAAAGAGTCACCCTTCTACTCAATCCATCGGCCACTTTGTTGAGAATTTCCAATTTGTGCCTCAAGGAGAATGTGAAGGGTTGTAAGTAAGCCACCCACTTGGCATGATGTTTGTTGAGGTGTTGTTGGCTATTGATGTACTTGAGAGCTTCATGATCGGTATTGAAAATGAACTCCTTGTATGCAAAATAGTAGGTCCAATACTTGAGGTTTGGATAATAGCATAGAACTCCAAGTCATAAGTAGAGTACTTGAGTTTAGCCCCATTCAACTTTTCACTAAAGAGGGCAATAGGTTGACCTCCTTGGCTAAGTACCCCACCAATTCCCACTCCCGAAGCATCACAAACAAGTTCAAATGTCTTGTCAAAGTTTGCTAATGCCAAGATAAGAGTTTCGATAAGTTTTGACTTCAAGAACTTGAAACTCTCGGCGGCTTCTTGGGTCCATACAAACACCTTTTGTTTGAGGCAATCGGTAAGAGGAGCTGCGATACTACTAAAGTTGAGAATGAACCTCCAATAGAATGTAGCTAGGCCATGAAAGCTCCTCACTTCTTAAGCATTAGTAGGGGTTGGGCATTCAACGATTGCATTGATCTTGTCTTCATCCACGTGAACCCCGTTTGAAGATACAACATAACCCAAGAACACACATTATCGACGGCAAAACTACGCTTCTTCAAATTCCCATAGAACTTCTCTCTTCTCAAGATTTCAAAGACTTGTTGGAGATGAGATGAGATGAGTACTCTTCAAGACACCGATTCTAACAAGGATTTGATGGTAATCACTTCTTAGATCGATCTTGGAAAAGAACTTTGACCCGGTAAGGCAATCCAACATATTATCTAGCCTTGGAATAGAAAATTGGTACTTGATAGTGATCTTGTTTATAGCTCTACTATCCACACACATCCTCCACGAACCATACTTCTTCGGAGTCAAGAACACCACACAAGGACTAATGCTTGCCCTTATGTAGTCTTTGTCTAAGAGATCCTGAACTTGCCTTTGAATTTCTTCCCTCTCCCTTGAAGACATTCTATAAGCGGGCTTGTTAGGAAGAGGAGCCCCGGGCACGACGTTGAATATCTCGCAAACAAGGCAACTCGGAAGGCAATTCTTGAGGAACCACATTGGCAAATTCTTTCAAAAGCTCAGAAACGGCCTTGGGAATAGCCAACACACTCATATCCGCTATAGGGACCAACACTAGAACATACCCAGTTTCTTGACTTGCCTTGAGAAATCCCTTAGAAGCAAGCAAAGCCATAGGGGGCGGTTTTAGAGTCACCTTCTCCTCCATAGGTAACAAAGTAAATTGTTCTTGTCCTTAAGAACAATGTAAGTATTGCTCTTGCCATCATGAATGGAATGCCTATCATATTGCCACGGATGCCCAAGTAAAATATGACAAGCATCTATAGGAACTACATCACACCAAACTTCATCAAAATACTTTTTCCGAATACAAAAAGATACCAAACACCTCTTAGTTACCTTGATCTCGTTGCCTTTCTTGAACCAAGAGAGGGCATCAGGATGGGAATGCTCTTTGACCTTTGAGTTGAAGCTTTTTTGATCACTTCTTGAGAAACTACATTTTCACAACTTCTGTCATCAATAATCATATTGCAAACTCGGCCCCCAATGTTGCTAGTGGTACAGAATATATTGGTTCGCAACCAATCTACTTCACTTTCTTGCTTAGGAGTGAGTAAACTCTTTTTGATCATTAAAGCAAATCCTTCTTCGTGTTTATCATCACCCCCAACTTCTTCACATAAGGCCTTATCATAAACAGGAATATCATCTTCACAACCTTGCTCCACTACTTCCTCAATAAAAAGCGACTTGTTTCGACCTCTAGAAGACTTCCAACAATCCGAAGATTTGTGACCCAACTCACCACACTTGAAACACTTGAATCCTCCACCTTGAGTTTGATTTCTATTTCCCGAAGTACCGGATTGTGGTTGAATTTGAAAAGGGGTTGAAGCTTTATCCACCCGGTTTTGTTGACTAACTCCGGAAGAAGCAACTTGGCCACCACTAAAGGTGGAACCACCCTTAGAATAGGAGTAGAAGGGCTGCCCGGATTTCGAACCCCCTTGATATGGCTACTCGGACCTTAATAACTTCTTATTTGCTTGCCTTTCGGTCATTAAAGCCCTATTGTAAGCTTCCAAAACCATCCACAGAGTTTGTAGGTTAAGGACATCTTGAATCGTGGAGTTCAACCCAACTTGCAACCATTTGATCTTCACTCTCATTCAATTCAACTCTAGCAACAAGTTGATGGAAGACCTTCGTATACTCATCAACACTTATATTTTGTTTGAGACTATGCAAGTTCTTGTAGAGGTTTTGAGTATAGTTGGAAGGCAAGAATTGTGCCTTGAGCTTCTTCTTCATTTTCTCCCATTCTCTAATCTTTCCCGTTCCTTTCCTTTGCCTACTAAGTTGCAATTGCTCCCACTAAGCAGAAGCTCTTCCTTTGAGGCGGATAGCTACCAACTTCACCATAATCAAACACCCTTTCAACGGTATTCAACCAATCAACAATTTCGTCCGGGTTAAGGCTTCCATTGAACTTGGGAAGCTCAATCTTAAAGTTGTTCTCCCACTTGTAAGGAACGTGAATGGGAGCTGGCCTATGCCAATTCAGTTCACCAAATGGATTCTCAAAATGACTTTGAGACTCCTCAGATTCTCCACGACCCACACGCGACACTTGTATGCTTTGCACCATCGCCGTTAGGGTAGCAACTTGTCGTCTCAACTTGTTTACCTCATTGTTTTGGTTGCCAAATTCAAGTTTTTCACCATTATTCACCACAAATCCTCTATCTCTACCTCCTCTCCTGCCTCTACCGCCTCTATGAGCCATTACAACACCAAAGTAAACTCCAACAATCAATTCAATGCCAAATAAGAAATACCCAGACAATTGGAACTCCAAACTTCAATAAGTCACAAGTAATCGTCTCCAAGTAATGACAAATCCCAACAATCGACAACAAAATGTACAAAACAATGTAAAAATTGCTACTACCCTATTTGTAGCAAATCTAAGTGAAATCGAACCTGTAACGGCACTATAAAGGGCTAAAACCACTAGGTCAAGCTCGAAAATATTGTTGAAGCTCCGAAAAACGTGATTCCGAACAGATTCAAGGGCTATCCCGACCACCGAAGGCTGGGACGAATTGAATTAGGGCTGGGTTACTCTTGGAAAGCAGAAAAGAGTACAGATATGGTCATTTTGAAGGTTGGAATGGTGATTTGAGGGCTGTTTGGGCTGTTCAAGGGTTGATTTGGTCATTTCAAGCTCCGGCGAATGTAGATCTATTGATTTCAACTCCGGCGAGTGTAAATATGGTCATTCCGAGATCCAGCGAGGTTTTATGTTCCGACGAGGTATTAGGTTCCGATGAGATGAAGGGCTAGGATCTGAGCTGAAAGCTCTGATACCAAGTGGTGCAAACCAAATTGCACAATGGGTTTCTAGAGAGAGAAACTCTCAAAAATGGAAAATAAAGATATACTTTCTTAATATATTGATAGAAGGTCGCACAAAACATTAAAACATACATATTTATAGTCTACTACTAAAAGACATTAAAAGACACAATTACCCCTAAATACATACTACATCAAGTATAGGAATCTCAAATCTATTGCTCAAGGCTGCCTCTCTTCCTGAATTAGAATTTCAAAAGCTCAAAGCTACTCACTTCAATTAATGGGTTTGGAAGCATTTCATACACTATCCCACATCAATGTGATTCTTCTTATCTCTCTAAATGAGGGTAAGATTCACCGAAAATGGAAAAGGCTTTTGCCTTTCTAGACTGCTAGCTATTTTCCAAACCCTTAGGGAAGCCCTAGTAAGAAGGAAGACATAATGCTTTGATTTTAGCCAACACTCACTCACATGCATCTTGAGAATATAATTGGCCCCAAAAGAAATCACATGAAATAAGTCACTCCTAAGGCTTTGGAAAGGAATCATCTGTAGGGAAATCTCAGCATGAAAAACTTTATAACCCCAAACAACATTTCTTTCCTTTATGAAAAAATAGTCATTCGTATGATTAGGCCCAGTCGATGCATGTCTTTCTTTTTGCCTTAGCAACAAGAGGAAAAAGTGTCTACGAGGCCAAATACAATAAAATAGAGAAGTAGAAAGATGAGAGAAAAGATTGAAAATAGACTTGAAACCCCAATACCCTAACAAACTTATACAAAAGAGAGAAGCCAAGAATGTATCTGCTTATTACTAGATGAAAAAAGATAGAACAATACAAGGCTAATCACTAGGTTATGATAGATGGAAGAAGAGAGAAGTGTTCCATTCCAATCAATAATATTAAAGGTACAAGGCTAACACGGTTATACAGGTTAATTCTAGTAACCCTAATGAGATAAAAAGACTACATTAAGAATAAATAAAGAACAATATTTGTACTCTATTCCCTCCTCCCCAAAAAAAACTCAAGATGCGAGAGCAGAGAGCATCTTGAGTTTGCCAAGGAGAAAACAAAACCAAGCAACCGTGTGAGTCTTATTACAGAAATCAGCCAATTGAAGTGAGGACGGAACAAAAAAAAGATCAATGGTGCCAGATTGGTGATGTTGACGGATAATGTAAAGAGGAATCAATGGTGCCGGACTGGTGATGTTGACGGATAATGTAAAGAGGAAAAACCCACACTTGTATAGCGTGTCGGGGTGTTTATTTATAATAAGCAAATGGGATTAGGTTTAACCTAATGGGCCCTAACAACCTAGACCTATTAGGGTTTATAAAACTCGATTACCAACTAATGATTTAGTGAAAATACTAGCCAATTGTTCACCGGTGCGCACATGACTAAGAGTGATCGTGCCCTTCTTGTATTCATCTTGGATGAAGTGGCATTCGATCTCAATATGCTTCGTTCATTCGTGGAACACGAGATTTGTGGTAATAGGTATGGCAGACTAATTATCACACCATAGTTGAGCCGGTCCTTTCAGTGTTGTTTATAATTCAAAGAGAATCCGACAAATCCACATAATGTCAGAAGTGGCTAGAGCCATGGCCCTATATTCTGCTTCTACACTTGAACGGGCCACAACTGCTTGTTTCTTGCTTTTCCAGCTGACTAGGTTACCTCCAATGGTGACTGAAAATCCAGAGGTGGACCGCCTATCAGCTGGGCATCCTGCCCAATCAGCATCGGTGTATCCCTCTATTCGGGTGTGTCCCTGATTATGGTACCGAATGCCTTTTCCTGGATTGCTTTGTAAATACCGGAGGATATGTAGGACTGCGTGCCAGTGAGGAACCCGTGGATTTTGAGCAAACTGACTAACAACACTGACAGGGTAAACAATGTCTGGCCAAGTCATCGTAATCAGATAATTCAACTTCTCAACCAATCGCCTATACTGATCGGGATCCGAGAATAACTCACCAGTATCTGGTAGTAACTTGGCCCCTAAGTCCATAGGTGAATATGCCCCCTTTGCTTGGAACAGCCCTGCATCATATAAAATATCTAAGACATATTTCCGCTAAGAGATGACACTCCCCTTCTTTCCGCGCAACACCTCCATGCCTAGAAAATACTTCAACTGTCCAATATCTTTGGTTTGAAAATGCTGATTGAGAAACTATTTGAAATCAATAATCCCATGTGCATCATCACCTGTAATGACAATGTCATCCACATATACAATCAACATGATGCAGCTAGAGAGTAGGTAGCGATAGAAGACTGAATGATCCTTCGCAGACTATATCAACCAAAAACTAGTAACCACTTAACTAAAACGACAGTGAATATCATAGGCAGAAGAAGTGAGCCCAGCGCAGGCAACCAGCTGATCAAGGACATAAAGACTCCCTATAACACACTCCCTTTACTGATAGATAGTCTGCTACGTCACTAGATCCAGAAAAAAATAATGATTAAGAAAAAATGTTACGAAGCAGTTTAAATCTTTAGTAACGCGACTAATAGATAGTAGATTAAAAGGGGAGCCAGGGGTATGTAACACATTGTGCAAGATCAAGGAGGATGTAGGTGTAGCAATTCCACAACCGCGAATGTCAAGAAAAGAACCATTAGCCACCATAACCTGGCCAATCCCAGGAAGAGGAGAATACTCAGAAAGAGTATATGTAGTCCCGGTCATATGATTGGAAGCACGAGAGTCGATAACCCCAGTGCGCGGAGCAACCATGCAAGCTGTGGAGTTACTTGTAATAAATGTATCATCAGCAGGAGAAGAGGGCACAAAGGATTAAGTGTACCATTCATACTCAGCATCAGACATATGGACCACGTGACCCGTGGAAGAGGAAGTAGGTGTAGTAGAAACATGAGCCATAGAAGAGGGCCTAGAGCCCAACTGGGGACAACATAGACGGATGTGGCCAACAACGCCACAATGATGATAGGTGCGAGTCTCCGGAGATCCAGTACGACCACCCATATGCTCGCCTCAGTCCCAATGGCCACCGCGGGCCCCACCTCGGGAAGAAAAATAGGCCATCCTATCAGGGAAATCAAGGGGCAAAGTGCGAGCATCAAAATGACTCACCGAGCGACTCACCCAATGAAAAGCCTCTGATGCGAGCATCAAAATGACTCACCGAGCGACTCACCCAACGAAAAGCCTCTGGGAGGGATGAAATATCAGTCCCGGCAAGTATCTGTGATCGGACAGCCTCACAGTCACCACCACCAAGATTGGCTAAGTAGAGCACCACCATAATCTGATCGCACTGACCGCGAAACACTGTGGGTTTGAAAGTAAACGGGAGCAAGTGGTCAAACTCATCAGCAAGAGTCTTGAACCCAGCATAATGCTCCTGAAGAATTTTTCCCACACATGAGTTGGAAGAAACACTTCATCACATCAAAGAGGCGGAACAGATCATTAGCAGTGGAATAAGTATCGGCTAAGGACTGTCAAATCTCCCTCACACTATCAGCATTGGAGCCAACACCTCAAAAGATTCATCCATTGTGTTCAGCAGTAAAGTGAAGAGTTGGGCATCATCCCGAAGCCAGGAACGGTGCTGAGGGGAAGTCTCGAGCAGAGCACTCTTCATCATATGTGAATCCAAATCCATACCCTAAAGAGACTTTAGGACCTTCTTCCGCCATAACACATAAGTGTACCGGCCAGCCAGGTTGGTTTCCACCAAACGAGTGAATGAGGAGAAAATCTGAGGCCGGACTAGTTCACAAGCCACCACAAGCTGGGCAGATGGCGATGGTGGCAAAGAATCAGTAGTCGACATGACTACGATAATAGAGGATATAGGACAAATCCCGCTCTCGACAACTATATCAGCCCGACGAACCACTAATTACCAGATCAAAACATCCATCCAATAGAACAAAGAAACAACCAAGGAGCAGCAATGACAACAGATCAAGTAGGCATAATGCCGAAGCAGGCAAGCACGAGGGAACACACCAATAAGTCTAAAGGGGACAGATCAGTCCACTACCCTACAGAGACAAAGGAGAACAACACCAAGAAAGGCAGTAGTAGATATAGGGAGGTGCGGCAGCGGATGACGGTGAGCGGTGGTGGCGGCAGTCAGACAGCTAGAGGGCAGATCGGGAGATGCAGCACTATCGGAGGTGGATAAGTGCAGGTGCAGCGGCGGTAGTGGCAGAGAGAGGAGGATACACTAGGAGAAAAGGAGGGTTGCGGCGATGGCAGCGACGGAGAAAGAGGCAGTGGAAGAGATCGACAGCAGATCTAGAGAGGGAAGCCTAGGATGCCAATGATGGCAGTAGAGGCGCGACGCCGCCCGTAAGATCAGTGCATAACCGGCGGCGGCGGCAGTGGCGGTGGCGGTGGCGACGGCGACGGCAAAGGCAAAATAGATTTAGGGTTTTATTTTTTTTCTTTACCACAGCTATGACACCATATAAAGAGGAAAAACCCGCACTTGTATAGCGTGTCGAGGTGTTTATTTATAATAAGCAAATGGATGAGGGTTAACCTAACGGGTCCTAACAACCTAGGCCCATAAGATTTACGGAGAGCTAAACATAGTACTAACAGATGAAATGGTAATCAATCTCAATATGTTTCGTACGCTCATGAAAAAAAAAGAATTATAGGTTATCTGAATAGCACTCTTGTTGTCACGGTAAAGAGTTGTGGGAGAGACAAGGGAAACACCCACGTAAGACGACAAAATCCAATGAAGCCAAACAAGTTTAGCAGTCGCCTGAGACATATCCCGGTATTCAACTTCAGCAGTGGAGCAAACAATAATAAACTGTTTCTTACTTTTCCAGGAGATGAGGGGATCGTCAAGAAACACACAAAATCCCAAAGTGAATTTTCGATCAATGATGTCACCAACCCAATCAGCGTGAGCATATGCCCGAATAGTAAAACTTGAAATAGAAGAGAGCAGTAAACACTGATATATAGAACACCGAACAAACCGCAAGATACAGAGCAAGGCAACCCAATATGTAGAACGAGAGAAACAAACTGACTGATAATATAAATGGCATAAGCAATATCAAGGTGAGTCACAATAAGATAGACCAAGAAGCCAACCAATCCTCGATAATTAGTAGGATCATCGAGTACAACACCCTTGGTAGAAAACTTGGCATGCAATTCGATAAAAGTGTCAACAAGCTTGTCATCAGTGAGATTGACATGATGGAGAATATTAGTTGCATATTTGGTCTGATAAGAGATAACTCTTTAGAGATGAGGCTATCTCGATACCCAAAAAATAACGAAGAGAAACTAAAGCCTGCATCTCAAACTCACGAAATAAACGTGACATCACCTCACTAATGGTAGCAGAACCAGAACCCGTGATAAACATGTCATCTACATATAATAGAGGAAGAACTGGCCCCGTAGATGACCGACGGATAAAAAAAGCAAAATTATGCATACTAGGGTGGAAACTGGAAACCAATTTGTATAGCAACAAAGTGAAACCGTTCATACCAAACACGAGTAGACTGTTTCATCGATCACAGACAAAGGCGGTGATCGATGCTCTGATATCATGTAAAATAATAGTCAACCTTAGAATTTATTTTCTCATTGCGATATTGAACAACAGAGGCACAATTACACTACGATCCCTGGCACTAATCTAATTACATATTTAGTCTAATTCCACAATTAATATACAATTGGACCTGTATCTTAACAAAAATGATATTGGGACTTAGGGCTTCTTCCTCTTGGGAAACCAATTGTAAGATGTGCATGTAGATAGTAAATGGTTAATCCTGATGGCACTATTAAATAATAAAATCTAAGGAGGTGTTTTCAAAGTGACAACAGTACTTAAGAGCCAATGTAGCAGATCTGGATGAAAAACAAAAAACAACCAAAAATACATATACTGTTTTCCACCATGTTATCAATTTTACAGTGTACATGTAACATCAAAACAAATAAACGAACCTCGATAAATGCTTGTTCAAGTTCTGGGGTGATAATGGCAATAGATTCTGCATGTCTCTTTGCTAATGACACTTGTTGTCGACAATCCTCCACCTTCGTTTTACCTAATCAAACAAATCATAACGCATTGTACTAGTATATCATTTGTCAAGATGTAGCCGTGAAAAAACTGCAATAAGATACTAGAAAGTGAGAGTTCGAGAGTTGATATGGGAAGATGATATGTCTATGAATGTATGAATTAAAAGTACCTATGCTTCTAGACCACGTAATGTGCAAGTCCAAGGGTGTATGACAATTGAATGGAAACATGGGTTGAACTGGAAGATATAACTGTGCTCAGGGACATTTAGAATAAAAGGGTTATGGGGAAACCTCAGAGATCATTCGTAAGAGTGAGAAAACTAGCAGCTGAAACCAATAGCAATTTCTTTTATTCATCGTTTTATCTGGTAAAAGAGCAAACTTACTGACAGTGAGCAAACTAGAGAAACTGAAACCAGTACCAATTTGGTTTCTTCTTTGTTTCAGCTTGTTTTTATAGGACACATCCAAAGCATCGGATGTTTTATACCGTCTCTTTTATTTCACTTTATAAAACGACTCATCAAGGACCCTATCTTGTCTCTACTTCTCCTCTCTCCTAGATGTTCATCATTTTTAGCATCCCCACATCAATATCTGATACACCAAAGCATCCACGAGACACATGAGTAACCACTACACAACTGCCATACTTCACAGCCACCACAACCATCATAGCATATCCTAGAAATTATTTTAGGTTCCAGAGTTGTCCCAAAAGAAAAAAAACACCCACGCACAGACACAAATCGCGATATCTATGACTATTTATTGCTTTGTTTATACAAAACCAGTCCTCTGGAGAAGAGTTTTAGATCTACAACACGAGGCGGCAAGATGCTAAAATGGGATACCAGTAATGTTCTCCCATTCTTGTCCTGTTTTTAATTCTAAATTATTCAATTAATCCGACCAAGTGTATGATTTACTTTTTCCATGTATCAAAATACAAAAGAAGGGCAAAATCCATTTGATGCCCTTGTGGTTTGCCTCCTGTGCAAGTGACCTACCTATTGTTTAGAATAGGCAAACGCCCCTTTGTGGATTTGACCGTTTTGCAGCCTACCTCCCCGCCGTCAAAATTTCTATCCAAGCTGATAGTGGTTGTGTTGCATGTGCCTGTGTACAGTTGTAATTGAAAACATTCCTAGCCACAGCTAAATTTTCAGGCAAAATTGCCTAAAAGCCCTTTATTTTCTTCGCCAACAAGGTTGTCAAATCGTCAATCGAATCGTCCTTCCTATGACAAATGATATTAATACACAGAGATATCAAAGATTCATTATTATGTTTATAGTTTAGCCGTAAAAATAATCCAAAGTATGCTTTTTACAATGATTATGTAGCCTAGTACTTAAGAAACTTGCTTATATGGCAACATATATAGGTTGGTTCGAAGCTTTGAGCCCTACCGCGATCTATGATTCAAATGATGCAAGAATTAAAGAAAATCGATTTGTCAAAATTCATGTTCATGGATGATATTCTACTCAATATTCACAATTATTCAAATAATTATGATTTAACATGTGAAAATAATGTGATGTTGGGCCCATCTATTAACTCGCCATATCACGCTATGAAATTTTACCAAACTCTAATAATAAATAATTCCCAGAAACAAGGTGTCTTAGCCTTAACCATATTTACAATGATTATTTTAGTGTTCGATTAACAACATGCTCTGAATAACAACAAATATTTTAATAAAGAAATGATTAACAAATTTTGCATAGAAATACACTTTTCCGATCTTGACACTATACGAGTGGAGGTAAAAGAAGTTAAATGTGGATTCATATTCATGGAATGCAACAATTGTTATATTTGTATGAATCAAATCGCGAATAGAACCACAAATCGCACGGTTCATCACCGATTTTGTCTAAACCTTGATTCACTTATATATTCGTATCATTTTTTATGAATCGTGCATCGGATCGCAAATCTTTTAGTGAATTGTGTAATTTTGACAACCATGTTCCCACACTAGAAAAACCCCGAAAAAAATTATCCGCTACCCTAGCCACTTATGCAACCCTCTCTTCCCTTTCGGTTGTCGTTGCCACAGATTCTCCCTACTATGTCACAGCCGCCACTCACTTCCCTTCCCTTCCCAACCCACATCTTCGTCTCCTACCTTCACAGACCCCGTTTCCCCCTCTCCTCCCCTCCCCAGCCCGGACCCTATCACAATATCCCATTTCCTCCCCGTTTGATGTCATTGCCTCTTTGCCTATTCCCCGTCCACTTCCCTACAAATTAGAAGTGAGTAGTAACTTCCTTGTTTTTTTCCTGACTTCTAGAAAGCAGGCAAGAAATTATATATGGGAGAGAAGCCATCCAATTAATCCCTCCCCTCACCGTATTTGGCATTTTGATTGATGAACAAAGCATCAAAGCTTTGAATTCCCTCTAATAGTAAATTTGCCAAGGTTCTTGTTCAAATTTGCTTTCGCTTGTCTCACACACATGTATGTATATGTAAATGAATAGGTATCGGCTGACCTTATTGAATACTAATTGACAATTACGTAACAAAATTAGGTTTAAAAGTTTGACTGAAATTAACAATAGGAGAAATTTCATTAACATGGAATTTTGTTAAAAATAATTTGTGGATAGGTAACATACTCTTTGTATAATAGAGCGAGTGAGAGTAAAAAAATGGAAAGACAAACATTGGGCCATTTGGGTCATTATACATGTCCCCTGACAAGGATAATTGTGCACTTCCGTCCAAAATAGTGCATATATCAAAATGACACGTATGTAGCACCAAAAGGAGACAAACCAAAATGAGATGAAACGGATATTGCCCAAAAAGAAACTCGCAGTTTTTGCATGGAGTATAAGTCCAAGAAATCATAATAGTACCCTTCATTTCTAGAATACTGTGTTAGTCTAGTACTCTCCATTAAGTTTATGTGTAGGTGTCTTATGCTATGAAGCATGGACACACACATGGATATACATTCTCATGCAAATATTAGTTTTCAGCTTGCTTTTACAGAAACTCCATCCTCAAATATTGCAAGTTTTGTACCCGCTCTGCTTTCTCTCTTTACAAATTGCTCATCAAGAGTCTCTATTTTCCATCTCACCTAGACTTCCATCGTTTAGAATCCATCACACCAAAACACCCTTGAACCACATGTATCGCCACAACAAAACTGCCATATTCCATTGCCACCTCAAATCATTTCAGGTATCACTTCTGCGAAGCTCTTTATATAGTCTCCTAGAACTTAATTTGGCAAGTTCAATAATGACTTGTAATTTGACAAGCGTCATTGTCAATCTGATCATTCCGTTTTCTCTCTCACATCAAAGCGTGAAAAAACATTATTAATTATTTGCGTGTGATGATCAGCAAGGCATTACTAAGCTGAAGGATTTTGTACAACAGTTTCATACCAAGGATTTGGCAAGCTATAATAGATCTTGGGTGGCTAGATTGAAAGATGGAATTAATTCTCAAAGAAACTATGTTTTGAATATTTTTAGAGGAGAATGATTTACTAGGATCGACACTAGTGGATACTCCTATGTATCCCAAGGTCGAATTGTGTTTTGATTAAAGGAGTTGCTCCCTAATCTTGACCTGTATCGTCAGTTGATTGGTAATTCAAATTATCTTAGCATTACGCATCCAGATATTTTGTTTACAGTTGGTTTGATGAGTCAGTTTATGTCTACACCTCAACATCCTCAATGGGAATCTGTATTTTGAATAGTGAAGTATCTTGAGGCTTACCCAGGATGTGGTTTGTTTTATAGAGTCAATGGTCATTTACATGTTGAGCCCATTACTAATTGAGATTGGACGAGAGGACTATGTGACGAGATTCACTACTGACTATCGTGCTTTCCTTAGTGAAAATCTTGTCACTTGGAAGAATAAAAAGTCAGCAGTTGTTGCAAAGTCTATGCAAAAATAGAATAGCAAGCTATGGCACACACTACATTTGAGATTATTTTGGTGCGAACCTTAAAGAGACAGGTTTAGGTGAACAATTACCCATGAGTATGTATTGTGATAATCAATTGGCAATTCACATTGCATTTAATCATGTTTTTCACGAGGATTAAGTATATTTACGTAGATTGCCACCAAGTTCAAGCAAAGATGGACATTAGCGTGATGACTACTCTTTTTATATCTACAGTTGCTCAATTAGTTGATATCTTCACCAATCCACAAAGCAGACCGCGTTTACAGCTACTATGTAACAAGTTAGGTCTTTATGATATCTCTGTGCTTGAGGGGGAGTGTTAAGACTAATTTCATGTCTCAGTATTAGTTAAGGAAAGTATAGTCTCTCTGTATATATATATATATAAACACACACACACACACATATGTATATATATAGGGTTAATCAACATCATAAACACTTTTCCTTTCTCTCTCTCAACAAGGCTTTGTCTTATCAATGACAAAACAATTGATACCCTTGTTGAGTTAGATCTAAATTCTCAAAGCTAATGGTTGCTTAGTTGACCTCACTATGTGACTTGGCCTGACATTGCCTGTGATGTAACATTGTAAGTTAACTTGTCCCTTCTATTTATTCTACACATTAAGCTGTTTTGTACGTATTTTTAGATACGTTAGGGGTACTTCGTTTCAATGTTTAATGCCCTCTTCAACTTCAAGCTTGACCCTTCGGGCTTATTATCATGCTGATTGGGCAGAAGATATCTCTTATTTGAAATCTAATTCTAGCTTCTGTGTTTAGGGTGATTCGCTTATATCCTGGAAAGGCAAGATTTAACCTGCTATTGCTTGCTCTAGTGTTGAGTGTCCCTCTTCTTCTTCTACACCTCTTTATGTGATAATAAGAGTGCTATTTAGATTGACAATGATTTCGTATTCCATGAGCTCACGAAGCATGGTAAAAGTTATTGTCTTTTTGTTTGCCGACATCTTCGATCGGACACTACTGATTTGCCATTTGCTTGCTCTTTGCAACATTTAGCTGATTTCTTCACAAAAACTCACGCTACTGCTCATTTTCGTTCTCTTTAGCAAACTCTCGATGATCTCGCATCCTAAGCTTAAAGAGAGGGGGAGAGGGGCGTTAACACAGTATTACCGCTTGATATTGTTCATCACATTTCTGAAGGGCAGTTTAGTAATTATGTATCCTTGGGTTAATTAGGTTTCTCATATATAACCTAGTGTCTTGCCTTGTATTTGCTCAGAACTACTATTGCAATATGAATGCACTTTTTAGTTTCCCTTTTGTAATCACACGGAACTAACACACAAACTCACATGTGTTGGATCACCTTATCCACCTTTCCATAGTAGTTGACCTGACAAGAGTACATTTTGTACAACATAGTTTACTCTAGGTGGTTAATTACATGCTTTTGTTGTACAAGAATTGTCAAATTTCCCTTCCTCAAACATAGCAATTTCTATATATAAAGGCAATAGAGTGGCCTAAATCCTAGATATTATATTCTTTGCCAGACTAGGACTTTGGTGTAGTTACTGTTAAAATGTGAACGAGAATAAATGATGAGTGGACTACTATAATTAAGAGTACATGACAAATGGGGGTGAAATAAACAAACCTTACTACTATATAAGCGACCAATGCCTACCCTAACAATAAAAGATCAATAACACACCCCCACACCCCCTCTCAAACTCAGACAACACAGCTTAATAAAGAGAGGGTCTGCCATCTCATGTCAAATTATTTTCATAAAATATTTCATAAGTATTGTCCTTTCTTTCTCATTGTACACAGTGATTCATAGATAGTAAAAGAGATAGCGAGAGACGAAATATGAGATGCAATAGTGAAAAATAGAAAACTTTCGAAATGGATGAAACTGAAATCATATTGATTGTAATAACTTACAATTCTCTAAATGTGCAGATGCTTGCAGGGCACAATTCTCTTGTTGTTTGAAATTGACATCCATTTCCCGAATCTGAGCCATGAAATAGGATTTCAGACTCACATTTAGATACATTAGCTGCTCGAATGCTATGACATCAAACAAATAAAAGAACATAATAGGATCATGCATGGTAGCCCATTACAGAACATATGTTTTCTGGACAAATTAGTATTTTGAACTAAGAAAAACCAAAGCAGTAAAAAAGCAAATATCACATGGCCAGTTATGAATCAGAATTGTCATATGCACAAGATTCAGTTAGATTCTTATTGTCTTGGAATTTTCAATCCATACTTTCAAAGATTTTAATACTTTAGCAAAACAATTTTTTTCGAAATACATGTATAACACATAGCAATGCAGTGATTTTCTTTTCGTGACATGTGTTCCAGACAAAACTTATATTTTGAACTACAGAAAAAACAAAGCAGTAACGAGGCAAATATCACATACCCAGTTATGAATCAGAATTGTCATTTATGTACGAGATCCAGTTATATTTTTACATAGCAATTACACAACATATGTTTTATGAGCAAAATCATATTTTGAACTAATTAAAAGCAAAGCAATAACAAGGCAAATATCACATAGCCAGTTATCAATCGGAATGGTCACATGTGTAAGAGATCCAGTTAGACTCTTACTAGCTTGGAAGTTCAAGTCCACATTTTCAAAGTCTTTTACACAGCAAAACAAATTATTTTGATATCCACGCATAGCACATAGCAGGCTATAATTTTCTTTTCGTAAGAAACACACATGCCGTAATACTATCCCTCTTCGGATTTGCTGAGCATAATTTATTCATCTTGTCCACATACAATTACAGCTCTTTTAACAGTATACCAAGAAGAAACGACATTATACATGACCTAATTACTGAAGATACGATAGCCATGAAACAAAATCCACATGGCTTAGAAGAATCGTAAGCAAACAGTGTCACTATCAAACTTAGATTAGCTTTGGCCAGTAACCGCATTGTAAAATGGTCAAACTTCAGCATTCGAGAAAACAAAGAAAACCAGCAAAGATTGAGAGACTCAAACAAGAAAAACTGAAAAGAATCTTCAAACTCCTCCAGACGAGCACATTTTATTGGTTTTCTCGAAACGTCAGTGAAAGAAATATCCATAGGTAAAGTGACCATCAGTTGAATCCCTACATAGAATTATAAACCCAATATCACCACCCTTTCTTAAAGATCCTCCGCTAATGCCATCCTATTCAGCCCAATTTTTCCAACAAGTGTAAGTCGATAACCAACACAAATATGTTGGGGTTTCTGAGTACCGGTCACCCATTTAACATTTTAGAATTGTCCAAAACCTAAAAAGAAAAAGAAAACAAGCCACCGACCAGAAGTTAAAACAAAAAACAATTAATTTATGCTAAAACTATTACTCAGTCTTGCGTAAAACTCAACCCCAAAAGCTAGCACTTGAAGTGGGGGTGCCCTCACGCTAATATACTTCATCTCACTTTAGTACCCGGGCAACATGAGACTTCGCTTCACACCTTACTAACGTGCAGCATGCTCACTCGGCAGCACCAGCCGCATGCAGGCCAAATACACATACTCTATCAAGTCCTGGTACCTAGCTCAGATACTGTTATACCGATTGTCCCAAAAGCTTAAGCTCTTGAAGTGACGATGCCCTCACACTTATATACTTCATATTACTTTGACTGAACAGCATCAAGAAAAAGGGTTCTATTTGTAGTTCAACAACCTCAAGGGTTTGTTTATAAGATACAGGGTAGTAAAGATCTTCCTAACCATGACAAATCATAGATATACCAATATGTATCCAATACAATTTGCTCAACATAATAAATATGATTATCCGACGGTGGGTGTCAAGATAATGACAGGTGTCATGATAATAATCAACAAGCACGATAACAGATTAAATAACCACCTTTGCTTCAAGTTCAATGGAAGCCATCTTTTGTTCAGCGAAATTTCTTTTGTAACCAACAGCTTCAATGATTAAACTCTGGGTGAAGAAACAAGAAAAGTGAGAAGTAAAACATAAAATGAATAAACGAAAACTATGCCAACAAATAGAATACTGATGGGAAAAACTATATCTCACATTATTAACAGTGTTATAAACTAGGGCATAGGAATGCCAAAATTTAAGACAAACAGATTATAACCTTAATCTCCATTGCACATTCAAACCGTCGAATGTTTAACTTTACAGCACCATCAACCAGCTTCGCAAGGACAGTATCCAGGTCACCCTCCTGTTCCATTGATGTTAATTTTATCTTTCTTTGATCTACAAAAATCACCACCAAGGGATTAATATGACAACCCCAAACGTGCAAAATTTTAAATAAAAAAGAAGGTTCTCAAAGATACTTACATATACGGTTTTCTATTTCACGTCGTTTCCGCTTCTCAAGTTGTACAGAGCTAATAATCTCCTCCTACAAATAAGCGGTCTGAAATTACATTTTTTTCATAACACACTCACACGGATGTCTAGGGATGTTAGGACAACTGTAGAGAATACTTTTACAAGCATAAGACCTTAAATTTCTGTTGGAGAAGAGTAGCAGGGCTGCAGAAGGTCTTCTATTGTACATGTAAGAATTGGATCTATCTTACTGCATGCAAGACACAAAACTACACATACAAAGTTTTCAAGAAAATCCATTACAACCTTTACCTAGTTGACTTTCTAGAAGATGCACGCACATGTATTGTAATGTCCATTGAAGATCTGAGGCCCATAGGTCGTGGACCTATAACTCATATCAAGTCATGTGAATGGGTCTTTTAGGGTTTATTTATTCTTTATTATGCTAAGGGTAGTTTTGTCTTTTTACTTCATTAGGGCTTTTTATATATTCATCTCTTTTCTTGTAAACATACAATGTTAGACAATATACAGTATTCCGTCTCTTCTAGATTGTATTGTATCATACGCAGCAGTGGTCTCTTTTTCAGTTGGATGTTAAAAATACTTTTCTAAATGGCTGTCTGTCTAAAGAAGTTTACATGCGCCCTCCTCCGGGACTCTCTTTTGCTTCTAGTCTTGTGTGTCGTCTTCGCCGTGCTCTGTATGGTCTTAAACAATCTCCTCGAACTTAGTATGCTCGGTTTCATAATGTGGTTCTACAGATTAGCTTTCAACCAAGCACGCATAATTCCGCTCTCTTTGATTGCCGCACTCCCCTTGGTTTGGATCTCCTCTTGCTCTATGTTGATGACACAATTCTTACTGACTCTGATTCTGCGGCTATTGTTGAGGTAAAACATCACTTATTTCAGGCTTTTGAAATGAAAAACTTAGATCCTCTCCGATATTTCCTTGTCATTGAGGTTGCATCTTCTCCAAAAGGCTACTTTTTGACTTAGACTAAGTACGCCACCAACGTTCTTCATCATGCTCAACTTACTGATGACAAAACCGTCAATACCCCTAATGAGCTACATGTCAAGTGTTCTGCTACTAATGGAGTTCCCCTTGCTGATTCTACTGAGTATCGTAAACTCGTTGACTTGTCTTGTTGACACGGCCCGATATTGCCTATGTTGTCCATGTTATTAGTCAGTTCGTTTGTGCTCCTCGGTCTACACATTGGGCTGCATTACTTCGTATCCTGCATTATGTTCGTAGCTTTCTACTTCAAGATTTACTTCTCTCCTCTCCTTCAGACTTGACCCTTCGCGCTTATGCTGATTGGGCTGGAGATATCTCTTGTCGCAAGTCTACCTCTGGTGTCTGTGTCTTTCTGGGTTACTCTCTTATTTCATGGAAAAACAAGAAACAATCTGTCATTGTACGTTCTACTGCGGAAGCTGAGTATCGTGTCATGGCTCATGCTACCTCTGAAATCATTTGGCTTCAATGGCTTCTATCGGATATGGGTGTTTCACTCTCTTCTCCTACGCCTCTTTACTGTGACAATAAGATCGCTATCTAAATTGCTCATAATTCAGTCTTCCATGAGCGCACAAAGCATATTGAAATTGATTGTCACTTTGTTCGTTATCATCTTCAGACTGTCACTATTGCTCTCCCTTTCGTCTCCTCTACTCTTCAGTTGGCAGACTTCTTCACCAAGACAGACACCATGGCTCATTTTTGTTTCCTCCTTGGCAAACTCTTGATGCTTTCCAGCCTTACATCCTGAGTTTGAGGGGAGGGGTGTGTTACGTAGCGTTATTTTAGGATTTATTTATTCTTTATTATGTTGAGGTTAGTTTTGTCTTTTTACTTCATTAGGGCTTTTTATATATTCATCTATTTTCTTGTAAACATACAATGTTAGACAATATATAGTATTCCATCTCTTCTGGTTTGTATTGTATCAGTCTCTGTATTGGTGTTTGCCTTTTCCTCTAGCTTCATTTTCAATTGTAGCGGATAAAGATACGGGAATCCTCTTTCCCCTTCTCTTTACTAGAGGGTAGGCACACTATGTGTGTGCATGTGTGTTTATGTGGGAGTGGGGGGATAGGAGTGGAATGTGGAAGCGGGGTATGGGAGTGGGTAGGTGGCTTGAGTAGTTTTACTACTTTGCCGCTGTTAGTTATTTAATGTTAAAAGTTATAGTTGTAAAATTTATGTTCTATAGGGATCATTTCGAAAACGACTTTTGTGATGGAGACTCAAAATTGTGTTCACACTAATTGGCCCTCTCCCTTTATATATTAAAATAGATTATGCATATGGAAACTCTAAAGCAATGTAGAGCAAAGCAATCAGAGGCTTTAAGGTGAGTGGCATACGTAGACGAGATATGTACCACCCCCTTTTTTCAAAGGATTCTATCATTTTCTGTGGGCACAGTGATGAGCAATTGTGGCACTGGAGATGGGCAAATTGCTGTTGTTTCTAGGTTGACGAAAATGTTAGGGAAAGCGAGATTATTGCACAAGAAGAAGTGAATGTGCGTAGCTTGGCTGACTCAATGAAGTTACGAGTGGGCATCCCCTCTGTGGATTCGGGTTTCCCTCTTGGATATGTACCTTCAATTCTACTTCGAGAAAGATGGTCCGATGATAAAAACAACACCTTTCTATGGGCGACAAGGTGACCGTGATACACAATACCTTGGCTAACTTACCCACCTACTTCATGTTAACATTCCCGCTTAGGTTGGAAAGAGACTTGATTACTTCTTTATAAGTAAAGGGCATCGAACGAATACAAAAGGAATCAATGGATTGCCACCCTGAACGAACCCTTCGTAGCTGGAAAAGTGCGAAAGACAAGAAGGCCCAATCTACTCGCAAATAGAGGGTGTCCACAAAATCTGCAAAAAGAATTTAGACTAGGAATCACAACCCACAAACCCGACTATATAAAATAGTCAGGAAACAACCCTTTAAAAATGAAACGACTCCTCACTCATCAAAAGATCTTCGAATTCATTTGTGAGAGCATCGACAATAAGACACAACGGAGCCACAGCCAAGTGTTCCTCTATTGTTTCCCTATTCTTGCACCTCACCAACTTCTCATCACCACAGCCTTGTCGTCATTAAGCCCGCACAAAGGGAACAACAGAGTGTGCACAGCTCTCTTATTGTACGAGTGAATAACATACTGATCCTTTTGCAAATACAACACCAAAATTTACCAGGTATCTCATCCTTCCTGTGAATCATAAGGTTATCGTCCACACAAAGTGCCACCGCGGAAGTCACCCTCAACTTCCATATGCCCTGCCACAGGAACCAAGCACCCAAAATCAATCCCCTCATCACCTCAAAAAATTGAAGAAACCTCAAGTCTTCCACTCACACTCTCTCCACCAAATAATATCCTCCCACTCACAAGAAATCTGCAACCCGTAGAGTATAGTGAGCAGCCAAGACATCTGCTTTAGCTCCAATCATACAAAGGTAACAGATCTCGGGCGGAAAACCCAAAACACCCTACCTAAACCACCAAAGAAATCAGTCGCAAGGCAACAAATAATCAGAAACCTTCCGCAGCTCATTCCAGCACCACGAGTGCCTTGAAAGCTTCACAAGGATGCCCTTCCTCTCTCCCCTCACACATTAAATACCTAACAGCTTCCCAAGAGGACAAGACAACTCTATCGTTGACTAGGCACCCGAGTGCTCACCATAATTTGAAACCACCACTCTCCTGCAAAATCCATGCCTCTCGCAAGCAGAACTCCACAAACATTTGCCTGGTAAAGGCTTTCTCTGGGGTAGCTCAGGTGAAGAATTGAAGTTTTGAGGCACAGTTTGCTTTCCTCTGGAGGTTGGTGGGCTGGGCTACCGCAGGTTTCAGTATTTCAATCAAGCTCTATTAGGTAGTGTCCTTCGAGATATGCATGAAGGTTGTTGCTCATCAATGCATTGTGAAGTTGTTTGGAGTTGTGAGATTCGCTACTGACAAGTTTTCAAATTCAGCAGATTGCCTAATTTGGCCCTTAATTGTTTGAGTAATTGGAAGGGTGGATTAAAATGAGGAGAAAGAATAAAGCATAAAGGACGTCAATCTTCCAAATGAACCACCTTGATATGGAGAGAGCATTGTCTCTTTTTGTAATGGTTTTCCATTTGGTGTCTTTTTTCCTCACTAGAACTTGTCAACTCAAAGAAATAAAAAAGTGTGCTCCATACTAATCTTCCAATACATACGACGACATATTATCACTGTTCCACAATCCCCAGGGTGAAGTAGCTTACACGCTGCCTTTGAAGTTTAGCTGCTTCATCCTCTGCATTTCTTAGCTCTGTCTGAAGAGACTTCAAACTATCATCGATATGCGCAATAGATTCTTCAAGATCCTTTCTCCTGGACCTAAGCCTCTCGAGTTCGCCAGCATCCTGATCTGCAAATGTAGTGGCACTTTTGAACAAACAGAAAATCATGCAAAAGATTGATATGGTACAACTAAAGGTTTAGTGAATCATACTGCACAAAAGGAGACGAGAATGATCCACAGGTTCCACAAGGGCGGAAAGGTGACCGCCATATCTAGATTTAGACCATCTATAATGATTTTCTGGAGTCCAAAAATCAAAAATTCCCAATCTTTGGATCTCATCGGCTCTTTGATCAGTTTCCTTGGAACCAATGTACTGAGAAAAATACGTATATGTTACAAACCGAACCCACAATAACCATATGAGCAAGTTTATTTCCAAAAACACACCACATAGAATAAACTAAAAGAAAGTAATATGAACACATATATGGTAGTAAGCCTACAGAATTTTCCAGCCCAAATTGACCAATCAATACTTCTTTGACAGCAACAGGAGCATCAAAAACTTGGTCCAGCCTAGAATATATACCAAGGGCATGCATCTGCACAAAGTCACAAATTTGTAACTGTGGTTAGTATAGACACACAAGCCTAGTCAGGAACATCAATTAAGCTATCACAACATGCCTCCTCAGACACGTGAAAGGGCTCTTCCTCGCAATTTCCATCTCCCACGTGATTTATGACCGGAACATCTAACAACCCGAGGTTTTTGACCAAGGTGTCACGATCACCAGAATCTTGTGTTATGAAAGACTGCAATTCAAGAATATATAAGAATAAATAACATAGAACAACAAAACATATTCATTTTTGGTTAGTTGGATGATTACCACAAACCACTAATATTAGAGTAAAAACTTTTTGTCGCCTAAGCCATAAAAGGTTGTAGTGGAAAAAGGGAACCAACTTAGGGCATAGTAAATAATGAAAGCCATATACCACTTGTTAGAAGTTATACATGTTGAGAAGTAGTGAGCATATTACTCTCTGTGTTGCTTCACTCATCATTGATATGTAATAAGTGTGTTGGGGTTTGTTAGATGGATATGATTATGTAATAAGTCAACTTGAGGCTATGCACGTGACTCACCTCTGACAATCCTATTTGCTCAGAGCTTATGGGTGCCCCGGGCTTACCTTCTGCCAGTAGGTAAACTGTGTTGTTCCATGCTAGTCCCTCCATTCTATACCTCTTATGGTTTTTGGGTTTTTGGGTGCATATGTTATGTTCATTATAGAGTTGTCAGGGTATCGTCTTTTTACATGGTGAGACTATGTGGTTGACGGTTGGCATGTGCCTAGTTATAACGTGACACAAATTCAAGAAAAGGGTGAAACGTTAAATAGTTCCCCATGGCATAACTTAAGTCCACTTCATGTACATGTGTTCTACTAGGGATTACCCAACTAAAACTGACTCTGTAATAGCATACTTGAGAAATTAATTAAGAGCTAATCTACACCAATTAGAGACAGATATAAGCTCCATGACAATCTGAACCAACCTAAAAACCATGGCCCGCTACTAAGAACCTAGTATTAGTAAAAACATCTGTAACTCTTAAATCACATATACAACTGAATAGTCACATGTAACCTAAAGAAACCATACGTAACAACCAGATTCAAACAAAAACGTGACTATAAGAGGTTCCAGTGGCCTTACCTTGAGATCAACAACCTGTTTTAAGTGATCTCAACCTTCATGTAAATAACTACGGAACAGTTAGAGAAAACAAAATCAACTTTTTTTTAGTTAGACTTGTGTAAAACCATGGGATTGCTTCTTCTTTTTTTTTCCTCTTTGCTTGGCACACTTAAATAGGAATTCAACTTTTTTGACAGCATCACGACAATTGAAAGACTAAACGCTTCCTACTAAAAAACCAAAGCCCTATATGTAGCATGGAGCAATTACATCGTCATCCCCAACAACGGAGGAGGGCAATGTTCATATGTCAAACTTCGAGGTTGGAACAACATAATGATATAGGAAATGTAACAGCATTCTGCCAAGATGGTATACCATCACAAACAAAAGTTGTTGCTAATGCATGCGGCAGTTCAGGTCAAAGTACATTAGACCCACAAGGTAGTAGGGCGATCCGCACCCATACCTTGAAACACAATAGGCATACCAATACTTTAAGGTGAAAACGAAACTCGTGAAGTAGCAGTTTGCTTTGGGGTTTTATTGGTTTCTCTTGCAGTTTCTGCCACACAGTTGAATACTTCCTTCACATAACGCTTTGCGTGTTTTGCCCCGGTCAATTGCAGGACGGCATCTCGGCCATAGGTGGCACTTATGTCTCTTGCACTCCTGAAATTACTGCGAAGGGAAACCTTTTTCGCATCGTAAAGGGATTCCTACACAAGAAAAAATTGGTTGTGTGACTTCGACCTATGCTTCACGTCACTGCTGCCAGATGGGAGGGCACAATGCATGACTACAATGTCTTCAAACACGTTGCCGAACGACCCTAGTTTCGAATTTCCACACCCAAAGCCAGGTTGCCACCTTTATTTAGCATTTAATTCGAGTTAATTGCGTTGTACATTCACAGAAGCCAATGTTTCATTGGATTAATCATGGGCGCGTATGTGTGTAGGGAAATATTATTTGGTGGACGTTGGATACCCCAACAAGAGCGGCTAAACATGGCCCTGCACAAGGGTTATTATAAGTACCATCAAGCGGCATTTCAGCGAGGGATGCGGGCTCCAAGGGACGATAAAAAGCACTTCAACCGGGCCCATTCGTCACTCAAGAGCTGCGTGGAACATTTTGTGTGTGGAAGCACAGGTTCCACATGATGTACAACATGCATCGTACGAAGATGAAGACGCAAGTCACCCACCTCAATGGTCATTCACAACTACATACGCCGGCACACACACGACGAGAAATTGTTTCGAAAAGCCGAGTCTGACCCGGCATATGTGTTTGAGGTTCTACCAACGTCGACACTAAGGTGGAGGACAGGGAGGAAGGCTCTTTCACAAAGCCGGATGCCGATGCAGAGATGGATATGAACAGACCGCATAACGACATAAGGCTTGCCATGCACCGAGCAAGACGAAGGAACAACCTGTCTTACTATCCCATGGGTGGCAAGGTTAAAGGTGAAGAAAGTTGCACGTGTACTTGTTTGTTTCCCCTGTATCCTGTTGTGCCGTCACACTCTTATGCGTCTTCCATGTGTATAATTTACGTTTTTTGTACATATGCATGGTAACTCCACTATGCAAACTACTTTTTTCCATGTAACCCCTATAAGAACCACGTGTAATCACTAGAACGCACGTTGAACAACATTGTGTACTTGTCGCGTGGTTCCTACATGTTGAACATCTCTAGATCTGTCGGTACATATAATTTTCGCATTTAGGGACAGAATCATCTTTCTCATTACAAATATTGTTCAAGTCAAAGGTAAACATGCATTAATTGTTGGTCAACACACTTCACAATAATTTAGTCCAAATGGACCATATTCTACAAAAGGCTTAATAACCCAATAATAAAACAATCCAATAGCATAGTCATGCCAAATCAGCCGAAGTGTAGGGAGTGATGAACTTTAAGATGGGTATGTGGTTTCGGGATGTCGGAGCGCCAATATGAAGTGTGTATATTTAATCTCTCCCCTTATTTAGAACAACCCTAGAGCCTTACTTTTAAAAGAGGAATAGTTGAGGGCTAAGCTTGGGCTTTTTGGAGGCTGCTCTTAGATATTTCCTGAATATTTGGCCCCTTAATTCATGCATAATGGCCCAAAATAAAAACACTAAATCATACTTGATCAAACACACACATGCTAAACTATGATTAATTGGGACAACTTTGCAAGCTCACCCCAACCACTCTGAAACTTGGATTCACATGTGATTCAAACCGTTAAAAAGCTACTTTAGTCCCAAATGGTTTGGTTCCACTTCCAATACGTTGTGTAAGTTTTGAGATAGGACAATTATAGCTTTAGTATGTCAGAAAATGTGTAATTTTCGTTAAATGCTCATATCTCCTTTATAATAAATCGGATCAAGACTCTCTTATATCATCTGAAAACACTCAAATAACAAAAATATAGTGAAAACCAGTCTTGAAAATTATAAAGTTTGAGTTGCAAAAAGAGAGCTGACAGCAGACTATTTCAAAAGGTACCTAGGGTAATTTGGTCATCTTGCATGAATCCACTTATTTTCACCATTTTAAACCCTTGCCAACCCCTATTAAAGGCCAAGTAAGATTCAAGGTCACCTCTAAAGGTTTTCAAAACAGGTCTCTTCGGTAACTCCATGCTTGTGTTCAATTGAGAACCGCAATGGTGCTTTATTCCAATCTTTTCATCACGAAGAGGGTTTGGGGCTACCCAAGTTTACATTGATCAAAAACTGGGAATCCACACAAGAGTATGTCAAACAAGTGCACCGCCTGACACTTGTCGCACTTTTCGCACATTGCTAGGAGGATTGAACTAGGCACAACAGACACTTCTGTAGTTTAGCATAAAGTGAAGCCTTCACACTCAAATCCCCATTTCAAAGACCACTTAAACAACATACCAGGAAATGGCCCATAAAACGTGCAAATTTGATTGACATTACGTGCTTAGAAGCTCAATAATGCGATAAGTCATGTCAATACCTTCCAGATATAATAAGCGATATGACCTTCTAAGTAGTCTGCGTGGACCCGATTTGAGACTTTAACCTGAAATTGAGGACTCAATAGGGTTGTAAAGGAAAAAAGAATAAAGGCGATACCATAACTTCACGAATAAAACATGATATCTGAATAACAAATGTACCTCCAGCAACACGGGGCCATACACCTCCTTATTGAACTCATGGCGATGTTCTTGCACCCAGCGGTAAGCCTCCAAAATCTTTTCGGCACCAGAGTTCCGCAAAGCATGTAAAAGCTTATTTTTTGTATTCTCCATTTGACTCAACCTATGATGGTTTTATAATGGTCATCCTATAAAATGATATTACTGCCGAGAAGGTAAATGAACAAAATCATTGGCTTAAGAGTCGTCTTTCACCTGTCAACACACTGCCTTAAGATTCCATTATTTTGAGAGAGAAGCCTCTCCTTTTCTGCCTTCTGGTGCCTCTTCTCCCTTGCAATCTCTTCCAGCTCCAAAATTTGAGCACCTAATCGTTCCTGTGAACATTTATAATTCATAATGACAAGCAAACAACATTTTCAACACGTTCAAAACACCAGATTACAGAAATAATAAGATACTCAAATGTAACAAAGATAAGTCATTGGGGAAGTAAAGGGATGATAAAGACAAGTCATAGGGTCATAGTTTGCGATTTAACTTTTCTTATCCTACAAACTATAGTCTAATATCCAACATGCACTAGCTAAACTATGGAGCACACTGAGGGCACACCAGCAAGGCAGCTGTCTTCGGCCCATAAATTTTTGTCCAGGGGAATGGCTTCCCAATTTGTCCCCAGCATGTCCACGTGTTGGACACACCACGTGGATTTTTACTTTAAATGGGGACACAAGAAGAACACATCGGGAAAACTTCAGGAAGATGCTAGGAGATTGGCCTATCTTAAGTTAGACATGGTTGGAAACATTTCAGGGGCCATTTTGTAATTCTTAAAACTTATTTTAGGGCACGAAGTATAACCTTAGAAAATAAAAAAAAGAATTTGCAAATAAAAACTTTCAATGTGATAAAATCCCTGTTCAAATAATATTTCCAAATACTAAAATGCAAGATTACAACCACAATACTAGTTTAAAATGTTTCTGCATATGACATCATCGCTCCCCCCTACCCCGCCATCTCCATGTCCCTACTTTCTTCAAATTTTTGTCCAGTATCCTTCTCCGCATCGATATATGTGCCCATGTGTTTCTTAAGCTCCACCTCATATACTCTAATTCAAGTCTTAGGAAAACTAGAATCCAATTTGGTCCTTAACACCATGCCAATAACAGAACCCATTTGTTGGTAAAAGACCCAATGCAAATGGTTTTAGTTTCACCGAATTCTGGTCAAATAAAACACACAAAATGTTGTGAAAACTAGCTACCTTAGCTGTTAAAAGTAATGGTGAACAGCTTTAACTACTAATTTTGCAGGTGAAAATACGAGAGAAGGGTAATAATGTATAGCAGCAGTACAAGTGAAAATTTGCCAAAACTAGTTTACTTTGTCGTTGTATTACATTGGTTCATCATCATCAGTTCATCATTTTCACAAAGTCAGACTATCATTATCATTGGTCCGCCATCATCACAATTGCGGCAAAGATTGCAACCACAGATTCAACAACATCAGCCTGCAGTTGCATTAGTTACCAGCACATCTACAGCCGACACCCCACAATCTAACAACCAGCACCAGTCAACAAATACAAAATCTACAAAATTCGGACAAACTCGAAGTTCAATTCTTGGATCTAACTCGTCGAAGTTGAGTTGAAGAGCAAGAAGAAGATGATGATAATTTTACTAGAGATTTATCTATTAGTTAGGATTTATCATAATTGTCATGCATGATTTATCTTGTTTGATAGAAATTATTAGGCCAGCTCTATCCTCATTTGTTTGTCACACTTACAAAGACTATATAAAGGACTCAAACAGAAAATGTTTAAATTAACAGATAGAAAAATTGAATTTGGAGAATGGTATTGGCACAGGGATGCAATTCCTTCCGTGAGCAGAGGGATACCTAGGAGTCCTTAGTGTCACGGACTGCCAACTTTTGTGACATTAGAAGCTCTTAAAAGTTGGTGGAGGCTTGGAGGAGGTTATAGGATGTTGCAAAAGAGTCTAGAAAGGTCCGGAATGTACTAGTCAAGCCTGGAGGATTCCGGAAAGGTCCAGAAGATTGTAGAAGCAGCTGGATGTAGCTAGAGAATTCTGGAAAAGTCCAGAATGTCGCAGAATATGCTAGAAGCAGCTTGAGGATTCAAGAGGATCCTAGAAGGATAGGGAGC
>JABCMJ010004089.1:17500-50668 GCA_014822125.1 Arbutus unedo | reverse complement strand
TCTTCGAAAAGGTGTTAGGTCATGTACTCAACATCCTATTTCCCAGTTTGTTTCTTCTGATCGTTTATCTCCTTTGTATCATGCTTTTGTTTCGTCTCTATCTTTTATATCTATTCCAAATAAATGACAAAATGCAGTAATGATACCTAAGTGGAAAGAAGTTATGGTGGAAGAGATGACAACTTTGAAAAAAATAACTCTTAGGAGCTAGTATCACTTCTAGGGAAAAAAAAAATCAATAGGATGCAAGTGAATTTTTACTGTTAAGCAGAATGCTAACGGTACCGATGAGAGATACAAAGTGCGACTTGTTGCCAAAGGTTTTACTCAAACCTATGGTATTGACTATGGGGAGACATTTGCTCCAGTAGCAAAGATGAACTCTGTACGAGCATTACTCTCTTGTGCTGTAAATTTGAATTGGCCTCTTCATCAGTTTGATGTGAAAAATATATTTATTCATGGTGAATTAGAAGATGAGGTATATATGGATATACCACTAGGTTTTCCTTCCTCTGAGACCGAAGGAAAAGTGTGCAGGTAGAAGAAGGCCATTTATAGGTTGAAACAGTCACCAAGAGCATGGTTTGACAGATTTTCAAAGGCTAAGTTGCAATTCGGATGCAAACAAAGTCATGCCGACCACACTATATTTATCAAAGGAGTGCTAGTAAGATCGCTGGTCTTATTGTTTATGTTGATGATATAATAATAACAGACAATGATATGGATGAGATTCTTAGTCTCAAGTCTAGCCTAGCTCAAGAATTCGAGATTAAGAATTTGGGATCACTGCGGTACTTTCTGGGAATGGAAGTGGCAAAGTCTGATCGAGGTATTTTTATCTCCCAACTGAAGTACATCCTTGATCTATTGGAAGAAACAGGTATATTAGGTTGTAGACCTGCAACTTCTCCTATTGAGCCAAATCATCAATTGAGTGGAGACTCGGGGAAATGCACTGATAAAGAGAGATATCAGCTACTAGTGGGTCGACTAATATACTTAGTCCACACTCAACTAGATGTTTCTTATGCAGTGGGCATTGTTAGTCAATACATACATGATCCTCGTGCTTCACACTTGAATGCAGTCTATATCGTATTTTGAGGTATCTCAAATCAGCTCTAGGAAAAGGGATCTTATTTTCTAATCACGGTCACTTATGGTTGGAGGCATTCATTGATGCTGACTGAGCTAGTTCTGTGGATAATACACGTTCTATTTCTGACTACTGTACTCTCCTTGGGTGAAATTTGGTTACTTGGCAGAGTAAGAAGTAATCAATGGTCGCCAAGTCTAGCGCAGAAGCTGAGTATATAGCTATGGCTCTCGACGTTTGTGAGCTTCTGTGACTCCAAACCTTATTACATGATTTGGGAATATCTGATAAAGGTTCAACGAAACTCTACCGTGACAACAAAGCTATCATCAACATTGCTCATAATCTTGTTCAACATGACAGAACGAACCATATTGAGATTGACAGACACTTTATTAAGGAAAAACTTAGTGATGGGTCAATATGTATGCCCTTTGTGAAATCTGAAAATCAGTTAGCTGACATTTTCAAGAAATGGCTGGGTAGTAAGAGTTTTCACCCATTGTGTTCAAGTTGGGCCTGATTGATATTTTCGCACCAACTTGAGGGAGGGTGTTAAAAGTTATGTGTGTAGAACTAAAATTAGATTAGGATTATGATTTATTTCCCTATGTAAAATAGAAGTAGAATTAGTTAGAGATCTAGTTAAATTATGACTCGTTTTGCTTGTATAAATAATACGCTTGATGAATAGAAAAGTATTCTGTTTTTATTAAATCTAATAGGCATCAATGTGCATTTTACACATTCTCTGCCGCCCTAAGGGTGATCATTAGCATTTTCCTGTAAGGAACTCATGAAAAGATTCTTAGATTAAGATACCACCTTGAATACATGTAATTTATCCACAAGATTGTATATGCCCCCAAGTAGATGGTAGGCCAAAAAATTCAATGAAAGACATAAAACATTAAGGCTCATATGGGACAGACCTATGTAACAGAAAGGATAGACGTGACAACTGGCCCCGCCAACACAACATCCCAACACTAGTGTAAGAAGGCAGGCACACTCCAATCAACTCAATGCCCCTCTCAGAGTACCCACAAAGTCTCCTCACTTCAAAACCAAACACAGAGGGACATCTGTTATGGGCAAAACAGTCAATTCATTATGCATATCCCTGTCTGGCATAGTGAATCTGAACGATGACAATGCAAGATGCCCTTCACCTTATTCTTCCTTGACAATTGACACACGTGGTACAAGGTGAATACCTTGGATCACACATAACTGGACACCAGGGATTCCTAGCCTGGGACTGGATGTCCTGTCACGCCTTATGCTATCCACAAAACCAATGTAGCTCAATTCGAATCACCTTTTGTCAAAGTACCAATAGTTAATACTTAAGAACATATTTCTGCAGAAATATATCACAGATTACATAAATTTTTGACGACCCTCTACTGGAATGAGATGCAGGGAAACAAAAGAAACTAAAAAAAATCAGGGTAAAGATATATTGACAATTCAGTTCCTAACCTGTCATTAGATTTTACCAGCAAGTAAACATAAACCTTAATATTTGTCCAATGAAATTGATCATCAGAGCTTTAGGCAACCACTGTTTTAAGAGAAAACACTACCTACAGTAAATGTTTTCCTGCATTCACTCCACGCCGTAAAAAACACAACGAAATAGAGAAAATGTAGAATAAGGTAAAACATGAATGGAACATGTTATGTATTTGACTAAAATAATTTTACTAATTGGTTAGTGGTAGGAGCCATTGGGTAGTGGGATAAAGTGGCTTTTCGAATAATTACCCTATTTTTTGGGATCATGAGTTCGTTATGTATGGTTCGTATAATCATGAGATAATATCTACTGATTGTAAGTTGGGAAAGATAATGTTATGTTTAGGAACCAAGAAGCTGATTGTCTGTTATTGTTATTTAAGTTCTAATAAAAACTCTAGAATCCTGGTGGACTTGCAACGCCAACCTTGGGGGCAAAGTTGATCCTCGATGGGTAGGAAAGTTACACTATGATGTTTTCATCTGTGTCCAAGTCGGGACACGGGTGTCCTCGGTGTGCTGTCGCTTGCATACAAATAATTAAATTCCTCGCATGTTCCTTGAGTGGTCGACACGAATACGACACGCAGTTAGGAGTGTTGGTGCTTTAGGAGTGTTGGTGTTTTATAGGCTGCTAGTCTTGCCATCTTTCGATCAAATCATAGCTTTTATGAGTTTCTAGTAATTTCTCCAAAACTTTAATCCACTTCATTGGCAATTGCCATTATCACAGCGGAGTGATAGGCACTAGAATAAGCTGCTCTATCACAGTTCAAACAAAATTGTTCCACGTAATTGGATCAACCCGCGTGACCAACTCCTCTTCTAGATAACATTCAACCTGAGATATAGCAAAGATGCATTCAACAAATCTTAATATTGCCAAAACACAGCCCAGAAAAAGAAAAGGATGCCAAAAACTATTAAGACCTTGAAGATGATTACAACTTATATGATGCTCAACTGCAGATGACCGCTGCCATAATGTATCGGCAGTCTGAATATTACTATTCTTTTATGGGCAAGACAGAAACTCAATATTACGTAAGTAGGCTAGAAATTTGCAGTTTCTAGAAGGCCTTCAATTACCCTGACACTCCATATGTTTCAGATCCTTACATTCCTCTGAAATGTAAGACCCCCCCGTACTCTAAAGGTATCACAGCACTATGTCAGTTTACTACTGTACCAGTATTTCAGTTAGTAGACCGTCGGCAAAAATAATCCTCCAGATGCCCCCAAGTTTTCCTTCTATTTCCCTTCTTCTACCAGAACCACTATCACCTCTTTTAGCACCTCACTGCATCCCCCACCACCAATCTCATTAACTTCAATAAAATCATTACTGATTACAACGTTCATTCTAGATGGAAAAAAAAAGGTAATTACATCCAGACACCAACCCTCATCAGAGAGACAATGGGAGACCTTAAAAAACAGAGAACCAGATTCTCATCGGAGACCACCAGAGCAGTAAAGACGCAAAATAGGACGCTGGGCATGTGTAACCAAGGAATGCTAATATCCAAGCGAATAATATTTTGTTAGGCACATTCCAAAACATTGTACACCTTCATTCCAAAGCAATGAATGTAGCAATCCAAAGCAATCCCCTGGAGTTTTTCCACAGAATCAAATACCATAAACTAAAAAACTAGATAGAGTTGAGTTTTGGAGAGAGAATTTGCTAAAAATCAGTTTTTATGCTCCAAAATTGTGTTTTGGATAAACAATGCAAAGTTGTGTTTTAATGAATCTGAAAATTCATATTTATTTTCATTGAAAATGTCTTGATTCAATGAAATATATAACACTATCCCTACCGTACAAAAAATTAGAAAACGTGGCGTCCCACATTCCTGTTTCCTTTTCCGCTTCTCACATTGGTAGAATCCGTGTTTAGGTAACATAGCTTTGAGCACTAGACACCAATATCCGCCACCAAGAGGCCGCACCTTTCACCTTAAGCACAGTTGAGTTTTGATTTGTTTGGGGCTTCAGGTTTGGGCTTGTGTCTCATTCACCAATTAGGGGGTCAATAAGTGATGTGGCATTTGTTCGAGGGCATTTTCGTAACATACAATTATATCATATACAGGGGCTCATTCCAGTCAACTAAGGGTAGAATGTACTTTTTAGTAAACAATTGGTTGTTATAATCAGGTTCTAAATCGTGGTATCAGTATACCTAACAGTATTGGTGATACGGCCATATATCAGTAGATTTCAGACAGTATCAGCTTATACATAGGTAAATAACGGTATCAAAGGTGCAAAATCTCGTTACGTGAAGGCTGATGTGGTACGTATGGTTGATATTTAAAATCCACGTCACAATCAAATTATCTGAAAACTAAACAGCACTTAGCGGCATGGGCGTAAGGTTTAGGCGTTCACTTACCACTCCAAAAAGGGGCTCTCTTCAGGCAACACCCAAAATCACAACAGACCAAAAACGTTGGAAACTTCTCCAACGTGCCCCCCTCTTTTCAATTTTGGAAAATGCAAAGTTTTTGCCAATCTACTCCAACCACTGACAATAAACTAACTCTATACCAAAACAAAAATCTATCTTTTTCTTTTGAGCATCTACCCCCTTTTAAGCTTCCCTCATTACCATAGATCCACTCTAGAGAAGTCACCTCAACAAAAATGGTCTAGGTGACTCCTTTATGGCACCCCCAACCACAAATGGAGTGTCTTCCAACCTACTTGAAGAAACTGTGCTTCATTCCGTAAACAACACAACGCTAGTCACAGGATAAATAAATGCCTAACTATTACATCAAGTACAGAAGTCAAAACAATAATGCAACACTTTATTACAATGATTATGCAGAATCTTTTAACTAGAAGTTCATAGTAATCTTAGACACATAACACATCAAACTAATTGTCAAACTTGTGTGGCGTTAGGCTCAGGAGTGATATTCCAATGTTAATAACATGTGGCAAGCATACGATCTTCACCAAACTCATTTTTATCTTGCACTTGGTGAGTTGTCTTTAGAAGATTACTATGCCAAGTTTTGTGGTATCAGTGAGGAGCTCAATATTTGTTAGCCTATTTTTGTCGGTATTCAGGTTATGCAACGCCAACTTGAGTCTCTGCATGTGGCTCTGTCCTTATATAGCCTTCCCTCATATTAAGATCACATTCGCTCTCAACTGCTTGGGGCTTGCAATTTACCTTATATCGATATCTTCAGTCAGCTTCGTCAGTTGTTTGTTTCAAATACCAGCTCCGCAATCTTGGCTCCTTCTAGTCATTCAACCTTGGCTTATGATGTACCTAGTGGGTTTGGTTCTTCTTCAAGCCGTGGTCGTAAGTCTAACTTTTGGTCGTCGTGCTTATGGCGGTCGCAACTTTAATCATGGAGGTCATAGCTTTAGTCGTCGCCATCGTGGTCGTCTGTCAGAGGGAGGTGATCGTGGTTGGGGTCATGGTTCTAAATTTGAGGGACAAGTCATACAGTAGAGTATTGTTATGATCTTCATAGTTTTTCTCTAGGAGTCTAGGTCATCACGTTACTGCTTCCGAGGATACTTGACAAGTTACTCTGCCGACGTTGTGGTGACCATATCTCAGAGCGCCTTGTGCGTCGAAAGAATATTCGAGTTGGAAATTTCTCATCTTCAAAAAGAAGATAATTGTCATTATCAAAATATGGGTAGACAACGATTAGTTGATAAACTTTGGCTTCGCCATTGGTGATGACCTAGGATCAAAATAGAAAACTTATCGAGCTTGACACCAAAAGATAGATATGGTGAGGTGAAGGTTCCAATTCAATGTACACATCCCACATTGTTTGGTGAATTGTGAGCGAAGTGCATTAAAACTACGAGATTTGAACCTCCATTGTACAAAGTACTCTATAGCCATGCAAGCCCGGCCTTAAACCAAAATAAAATATGGGCTTGTTGTGTTACTGTTGAACCATGTAATATACACGTTGGTTAGAGGTAAATGTTTCGGACAATTGATATTCTTAACATGGTGTTAGAGCTTTGATTTTGAGAGGTTTTGGGTTCAAGTTGCTCCGTTTGGATTCTGTCTCACTCTCTCTGGAAGTTTGCATCCCCACATGCAACACAGGCTTGTGCATGTGGGAAAGTGTTAGAGATTTTGAATTACATTGCTGGGCAAATTTCTTAAGAGCTTAACCTTTTGGACAATTGGCGTTCTTAACAGTTAGATGCCATGTATTGTTGGGAAACAATGTCTTGCTGAACTCTACAGTTAATTTGTTCCTTAGTGGAGGCCAAGAAAAACCATACATATCTTGAAATCAAACCTTGAGATACTTCTAAATCACAATTCAAAAAATTCTCAGTCTTGAAAAGGATATTAATGACGCCACTATGTGTAAGATGACTATAGATATGCTAAAATCATGTTTGGAAGGCGAACCTGGAATCCATAGTTGCGTCCTTTGCAAGTTACAAAAATTGATGTGTCTTTTGCTGGTTATGCAGTTGTTTTGTAGTCGATTGACAATGGCTGTTGCGTACTCTTTCTGCTTATGCGAAGCAGGACCATGCTTAACCATAAAATTATGCTCTGACCTGCAACAATAATAACTAAAGAATAAGGTATGAACTTTTCACGGCTCCCAGTGTGAGGGTTGCTGGTTTATAACTTCCAAACACATTATTGAGCAGTGACGGGATAAAACAGAGGTGTGAATTCTATTCACCTCCCAAATTTTGATACAAGCACAAGAAGAGTACGAGGGTGAAGAAGGAAAACTACGCACAAAAATTAGAAAAAGCAATTATTTTAAACAACGAAATTTAATTTCAACACATACACACCCCACAAAATACACACAATGTGTGTATGTATGTCTGTGTTTCTGATGTAGGAAAAATTTGAAGAAGGACTATTGTTGATCAAAACAAGAAAGTAGAAGCTGTTTGAAGGACTGTGTGGTGGCTGTGAATAGTGCACGGGAACAGTAACAGAGATAAAGAAAGAGATTTTAGGAGGATAAGTCCAAACATCACACCTAGGTTACCAAAGGCATCACACCAAAGGCCTCTTTAGCATCACACTAAAGAAAGGAGAAAGCTTAGAAAGCTGAAATTTTTTTAATATTCTCATTCATATCCCAAAAGATTAAAGCTTACATGAATATATAGGCTCCAACATGTGAAATACAAAAGACCTTTCCTATTCCCTATGTCTAGGAAGATAAAACATGTAGACAAATAGACAACAAAAACAAAGACTTCCTATTCCCTAGAGGTCTAGGAAATGAAACATGTGGTCAAATGAAAACTTAAATGCAACTAATAAATAATCATAAAGCATTAAATAGTCTAGTCCAATCCAGTCAATAGCCCAACTCCCAAATGGGCTCTTTGTCATCCAACATATGCCAGATCAGTGCTTGGGCTTTAGAATCATTTAGCCCACGTCTTTTATAAACTTTTAATGGCTGCTACCAGTTTCCATCAGTTTTTGAGTGTGTGTGTGTGCATGTGCGTGCGTGAGCTCGTGTGTGTGGAGAGAGAGAGTGGGATCAGCTATAATACATTTTAATCCTGATAAAGAGTTTGAATCACACCTTGGTAAATCTTGGTTTCAACAAAAGATACATTCTAACAGTATCAGCAGGCTAAATTAAGAGAAACAAGCAATGTCATAACCCCTATACAAGTGGAAAATTCAAAGAAAACATAAAGACTTACTCAAGAAAGCAGCACATAACATCATTCTGCAACCATTTCTCCAATATTACGGGCAAAGTATATCAAGCAACACTTAGTTGAAGCTCGGGGTGAGACTTCTGGAGTTTCATCAGTAATTCATTGCACTTGATGCTTGATCCTCCTAAATTTTGCTGGGAAAAATTTGGCAAAAGATCCATAAAGCCAATATCTTCAGAGATATAGCAAATGCACGTCAAGATAGTTGAAGTTATTTCCGAGTCAAGAAGAACAACCTCAGCAGCCATTTTATGAAGCAGTTTAATAATTTCATCCTTGTCACCCCTCGAATAAAAGCCCTTCAGAAGAGAATCATATACATAGGCATTTGGAGAACAGCCACAAGCAATCATTCCCTCAGAAACATTTTTAGCATCTCCCAATTGACCTAGTTTACAAAGTCTATTTATTAATATGGAAAAGGTCCAGGCATCCGGAGCAAAACCCCTTTGAAGCATTTCCTTGAGTAATTCTTTCGACGATTCAATATCCCCTGCTTTGAGAGTTCCATTGATTATCGTATTAAACGTGATAACATCAGGTTCACAGTTAGCATTCTTCATTTCATAAAACAACCTTTTTGCTTGATTCAAGCTGCTATCCTTGCACAGAGTTGCAATCAACGTATTATAGTCAATCAAGGTAGGGTTAACACCAGAAGCTTTCATGTGAAGAAGAATGCCTTTCGCAATATTAACCATACCCAATTTGCAGAATCCACTAATGGTAACACCATAGGTAACAGAATTTGGAACCAATTCCAAATGGAGCACCTGTTTCCAAATTCCCATAGCCTTTTTAATATCCCCTGCCTCCAGAAAAGCCCAAATCAGGCTATTATAAGAAACCAAATCTCTAACTTCTCCATTCTCCAGCATCTTATGATAAATATCTAAAGCATCATCAAGAAAACCTTCTTTGCATAGACCTTGGATAAGCACACTAAACAGCCTATTATCGGGTTTAATATAGTTCTTGTCATTCAGCATCTGCTCAAGAAGCATCATTGCCTCGTCAAGCTTTCCATTTTCACAAAGCCCCCTGGCTAAAGTGTTGTAAGTAACCAAATCAGGCATCTTGCCCTTCTCTATCATCATTTCCCGTATCTTAAAAGCATCATTTACGAATCCTCCCTTGCACATTCCATTAATCAGTACATTGTACGTTTGAATGCTTGGCTCTTCACCCTTTTGTCGCATCAAATCAAACAACTCCTCAGCTTTACATGCCCTCCCATCTTTAAAAAGCCCATCTATTAAACATGTATAAGTGACATTGTCAGGAAGGATCCCATGTTCTGTCATACTGTTAAACACTAATGCAGCTTCTTTCCATTGCCCTGTCTTACAAAGCCCATGTATTAGAGAAGTATATGTGACGACATTTGGCGAAATTCCTTTTCTCACCATCTCATCAAAAAGATCTTTCCCTCTAATAACCTCCCCTTTACGACTAAAACCACTGATAAGTGTCCCATAGACAACAACATCAACATCCAATCCATTCAATGTCATTTCCTCCAACAAACACATAGATTCATCCACTCTACCCGCCTTGCATAGACCATCCATTAAACAGCTGTAAGTAACTGAATCTGGGCTGCAATTAGCCACCTCCATCTCAACTCTAAAATCCATAGCCTCTTCCAATCGCTTTGCTTTGCACAATCCACCTACGAGAGTATTATAACTGCATACATCAAGTGACACATAACCTCTACCCAATACTCTAAATATCTCGATTGCTTTATCAACCTTACCATCTCTGCATAAACCCTTCAATACAACATTCACATTGTATATGTTAACACTAAAACCGCGCTTTACCATCATACCCAGTACCCCAATGGCGAAATCAGGTTTATGGGTATGCACAAAACACCCAATCAAACCACCCAGTGTTAGAAAACTAGGCAAAATGCCAACATGGGTCATTTTATTATATACTTTGAGAGCCAAATTGTAATTTTCAGACTTCGTGAGGGCTCCAATCAAGAAATTGCAGGTAAACCCAGAAGGAATTAGTTTCGAATCTATGATTTGGGTGAAAAGAGACACCGCAACAGTGAATTGCGAGGTGTGTTTTTCGCACAGGTTTCTTACTCGGGTTTCTGCTACGTGAAGATAGGCAGAGGAAGCGACAGCGGCAGGTGGCGCTGAAGAGAACAGGTTTATGAAGGCACGGCGGCGCTGAGGGTTTTGGAGGGGTTTCATTATCATTTCAACTGGGTATTTGTATGTATGCGATAGTATAACGAAAGGAGAATTCGATGAGTCGGAGTAGTTACCTGCTGTGGAGGAAGAAGAAAAGGGAAGCCCAAAACGAAGAAGCGGCACAATGCCCGCCGACCTGGTGAACGTTGCTTATGAAATAGTGATGCACGTTCGGCGGCCTTGTTTTAGTAATCTGAGCTATGAAAAAGTGGATCCAACATGATACATATTATGTGGCGGCAAGTATTTTTTTTATTATCAAAATAACGTTGATTATGAAATTAATCACCCAATAACCTTGCTGTAAAATTAGGCCGTGCTCCAATATTCTTCCCCACACACACATTTATATGGCAAATTAGATTGTAAAAAGTGTGTTTGTAAAATATGTATTAATATCCGTAAATATATAAGAATATTTGTAAAATGTGTCCCTTTCAATGATCATTTTCACTCTTCAAGCATCTTTCCATTAAGACATATTCATATATTCATGTGTATCTTCCATTTGAAACATAAGACTCAGAGAAAATTATAGCAGAAGAGGATGATAAGTCTATTGAGAATGAGGAAGGGCATAAAAGAAAATGGAGAAGCATAGAATGGCAATGTTGGTTTTGATGCGGATAGGGTTTTTAGTATGGATGCAACACTTGCAAAAATTAGGGAGAGACAAGGACGATAAAGAAAAAGATAGAACAATATGACGGAGAATAATATCAGACGACGACTACAAGAGTGGAATTGCCAAAGCCATATATTTGCAAACGGATATCTTCCCTATTGTAGCATTACCATACCCTCCTCTGCTTTTTTTTCTCTTATTCATAAGTTTTCTTCTTTGCTTTTCCTTTTCACTTGTATATCCAATATATATATGTTTATGAATATAAAAAAAATAGATACTGGAAGTTCTTGGCAATCAACAAGAGGAATCTCAAAGGGCTCGGTCTAGTTCTATTTCTGCTAAGTGTGGATGATGATGTTGAATGAGGGAAATGAGGAGCCATAGGAGGTGTTGAAAAGATGGAGTGTACGCTTGGAGTTCAAGATAATCCATGTTTATTCGTCTTCTAGTAAACTATTTTTAGAGAGTCAAGATATTGACATCTAATAATGGATGTGGAAGGTAAAACATGTATGGCAAATGATCGACAAAAAGATTTTTTTAGTATCAAATGAATACAATTTAGATATCTGGGCACAGAGAGAGCAAGAAACAATCAGAAAAATTGAAGAACGAAATAAGAGCACTGAAGAAAAAGAGGAGAGCAGAAAACCATGGTAAAGAGGAGTCATAGACAGAGAAATGCTAATTCTAAAATACTAACATTTTGACAAATAACCGCAACTTGCATCCCGTGCATCAGGCCTTGTATAAGTAAACAAGGGGAAAGAAATCAAAATTTCAATTAACCCTAAAACAAGAAAATCACAAAAATATTCAAGCCCTATGAATATCTTTTAAGGCTTCAATTCTTTTCGTCTATGTCTAAAATAAGTGACATAACTCACTCACCCTGTGGTCACAATCAATCAGGTTGTGATTAGAAGTTAGAACTCAGCTTCAAAGTGATCACTGGGAAAGGACAAGTAAGAAGTAAGCAAATCAATATTGAAAGCAAAGAGATGGCCTCTTCATCCCCCAAGAAACCTCCCAGATGAATTGTAGACCCGTCCATGAAAAATTCAGACATGACCACTGAGAACCTTGTAACCTTTATTAAAGATGACTGTCTATGGAAATTTATATTTGAAATCCACTTTTACTATGAACCGTGGGAGGGGATTGGGTTCAGTATGACTCTCCAACGTCAATTCTCCAAGAAATGCTATGTCATCGAGATCAAGGTACCAAATCACAAGCAGACACCTTAGTAGTTATAAGCACCGAAGGCACTGAACCAAACACATGATTGGAACACTGAACTTATAGAGGACTTGGATCTAATGCCAAATGGTGGCTCTTTGGTAATTTGTGGTTTGGGCAGTTCTATGGGAAATTTGGCTTGAACGAAGTGCAAGAATTTCGTGGAGAAAAGTAAAGACTTTGGGATAAGATTTGTCCTAGCTTCTTTTTGAGTTTCAGTGTCTCATCTCAAAGAAATACCATTATTGTATATGTATGGTTGGAGGGTTATTCCTAGATTGTGAGGAATGCCTTAATCTTATCGTTTTTGGTGGTCTCTTGTCCTCGTTTTGTACCTCTAAATTATCTTATTATTTCTTTTCTTCAGGAACCAAAAAATAAATGGCAGACTGAACCATATCAGCAATGTAACCGGAAGGGTCGTTTATATCCATGAGAAGGCCATCGACATCATGATGTTAGATTGAACTTTAAACATTTTCCTGGGTATGGCAGTTCTTCCCTTTTCTTAATCATCCAAGGCAAGGGAGCAGGAGTGTACCAGATACATGAGTAAGGACATCAACAAGATTTACAGACATTCTATCCAAGTACGAGTTGTATGTCGATATCAAGAAATGGAATAACTAGTATATAGCAGAACAAGAAAACGATGGAAACTGTTGGAACTTATGGCTCATATGGAGAGGGCTACAAGTCGAGTTGGTAGTGGAGCGGAGCAAGAGAAGCGAATGGTTTGGGGGGTGCGAGCGGCATATGGTACAACTTCTAATTAGAGTTGGTTTACCTAATTAGAATTGGATTAGGATTGGAATAGAGCATCATTATAATTACTCTCTATTGTAATACCCTTGACATTATATTAAATAATAAATCTCGCTCTGCTCTTGTGGATGTACCCGGTTTTGGGGAATCATGTAAATCTTGTGAGATCTCTTTATTATTTATATATTCTATATTGTGTGTGTTTGATCGAGCGATTACACTTACAGAAACAAATAACAAAAAAGGTAAACGAAAAACTAAAAATTTCACTGACCTTTCAAAGAAATGAAAGAGCAGTCATACGTGTGGATAACTATATCTCTTTAAGTACTTATAAGTTTAGCTTCTATTTAAATTTAATTGAAAATAAGTTTAATAAAATCATAATCATAAATTATAATTTTATTACTTAATGAGTACTTCAAACCCCGTAGATACTACTCCCTTAGTCTCTTTTTAAGTGTTCATTACGAAAAGCCATGTACTTTTCTTGATAAAAAAATAAGATACCTTTGTTCATAGTTTTTCTAATTTCTTTACACCAAATTAAAGATCTCAATTAAAATTTTTAATTGGTGGTGAATTTTTTGTAAAGATAATGCATGGAATTAAGTACTTTATTTTTTCAATTCAAAAATTACACAATTTTCGATAAAGGACACTTTAAAAGGGAAGGAATGAGTATTTTACGACCTGTAGTAACGATATTACTTACTTAGTCCATACGTACTCCAAATTTGAATTTCAAGTATTATATTTTGACCCCAAATTTATATTAAGTGGTATGTTATATCACAATCAGATCTTGCTATTGAGATAAAATATATGTAGATGGGTAGATTTTCTCAATCAAGACGGAAAGCTAATCCCTTAATATCCAGCAGAAACAATACTCTTAGTAGAGGTGAACCTGTGGTCTGCAAAATAACAAATCATCAAAGAGCCCTCTGCCGCTGTGGCAGGAAGACACTCTGATGATTAATTCAGGCAACAGCTCGTAGGATAATTAATAACTCAAGTCAATATTCTCTATTAGCCAGTGAAATTATGCACTAGTTAGAACGTACCTTTTTTTGTTGATGTGGAGCTTTATTTATAGACTTATCTTTAATCCTAATTCCCTTATGATTCGAATTGTAGTAAAGTGTCTTCTGATTAGCCACTAATGAGATAACTCTCTATTAAGCAGTTATCTTCTATCATTAGAGTTTTATTCAATTAATACTTCTCGTACTAATTAAATTGGCCGTGGATTTCTCATCCATATCTGTTAGAACTGTATCCCGACTTATTCAAGATTCTGTCTTATCTCGGAATAACAGTCATACATTGCCTTTCTCGGATCAATGGTATTTCGGACTGCTTTTCTCAGGTCGGCATGATGTGGGACCGCCTTTCTCAGGTCGGCTAATCGTTAAACCACCTTTATCAAATCGGCTGGATAGATATTTGACCTTCTCGGCTCGAATAAACTACAGATAACCCTTCTCAGGTCGGCCATACCCTTATATGATTGGCTCGTGTATGCTCGTGTCCTTCTATCTGATGCTGAACTAGATCTCTTGCTAAGGGGGATAAATGTAGTTTCTCAATTATATTTTTACCCTCGTCAATTGCCCCCTAGCTTTG
Source organism: Arbutus unedo (assembly GCA_014822125.1). NCBI lineage: Eukaryota > Viridiplantae > Streptophyta > Magnoliopsida > Ericales > Ericaceae > Arbutus > Arbutus unedo. The sequence continues at coordinate 35,853 of JABCMJ010004089.1, read as the reverse complement.
GCTACTTTTTACCAACTCGGTGGAGTAATTGAAGCTATATAGGGCGTACTTTTGAGCAGTATGTCTCGAACTTATGCAATTTGTACGTGTAACCGTTTGCACGAAGCGTGCTCCGTCGCATTAAATGCGATGTGATCGTTTGACAGCTTTTGATGGAAAGACGCGCTTCTCGCGCATGCTAGAAGTATCGTTTCAATGCCCCCATGGTAATTAATTAGATTTCTAGGGGTGAAGAACCTTCTGATCATTAATTTGAACCCAGGGGTGAAGAATCTGCTGCCCTTCCCCCCTTTTATTCGCTTAGTATTCGTATTCCCTCCTTCGTCATTCTTTGTCACCGTCCTTTGTCTTCTTCGTCTTCGTCATCCATCTGTAAGTCGTCTGGAATGTTTCTTGTCTCTCTCTTTCTTTCTTGTGCGCATTTCCCTCATACTCTTTCTCTGAATATGGGAGTTTTCCGTAGGCACTTCGCCACTCCAGCAAGTATAGCAGAATTTTGTCGTCACTACACTATTCCAGATGACGTAGTTGTAGAAATCAATAGACTGGAGACTCATCCTGAGATTCGAGATGAGGACTCAATCCATATCCCCTTAATGGCCATTACAGAGGGTGGGGTCATATTTCCCCTTCATCCTTTGCTCTGTAGGGTTCTAGCCGGTATAGGCTAAACCCTATGTAGATTTCTATAAACACTTATCGCATAATAATGGGCACAGTCCATTTGAACGAAATGTGCAATACCAACTTAGGTTTATGGGACATCAATTATAACTATGATATGGCCTATAATAAGGATGAGAAATGGTATCTTAAATCACGTAGGGGTCGCGAGAAAATAGTCACCCATCTTGTCGATTCAAATAGGGGGAACGACGATGACTTCTTGATTGTTTCTGGCAATTGGGAGTTCTCTCCCAATGAACCCGAGCATACACGGATTCCTGTGCCTCCCAGTTTCGGGCAGCCCCGTCAGTTCTCTATTCTTCACTTTCACGTACTTCTTATGCTTTTGCAGTCGTTAGGTTATGATTTCTATCTCTGTTCTTGATTTGTTTGTAGCTGTTAACGCAAACCAAGGTCGAAAAATACACGCTACGCATCCGAAGGATTTGAAGAAAGTGCTGGGCTATAAGGGCGTTGAGGGACAGCTGAAATCGAGGTTGGCTGAAGTTATGCTGCGATATAATCCGTCATACTGAGGCTACATCAAAGAGAAAGCCCACGTAGCCGAGGTGGTTTCCGACAATCTCGATGACCCTGTTCCCAAAGGTATCCCTTTTCCATATTTGAGGGAACCCTACCGCGTTACTGTTGCTACGGTTGCCGACGCCCTGAGTTCTTCTTCCTCCTCCTCATCAACGGGTAGTTCAGGTTCCCGATCGCGAGTGATCTGGAACACAGAAGATGAAGAGAAAATTGATCGAGAAATCATGGCGAGGAATCCGAATGTGCCAAACTTAAGGGAACTGATGAGGCAGAAAAACAAGGCCGCTGCCGAAGCGAAGAAGAAAACGACTCCTACTGAGGCTAAAAAACCTTCAGGGGTGGTCATAGCCAAGAGAAAGGCCAATGAGGACAATGCTTAGTAGAGCCTCTCCCCCTTCCTCGCCGATGCTGGTGACGTTCCTGCCGAGTCCAAATGGAGGAGGCTGATCAAAGTTCATGCTGCTGTTCCTTCCAAGGCGAAGGGAAAATCCAAGAATCCTAAGAAGGTAGACATATGGGCTCCTGCTCTGCTAGTGGATGGTGTGACACCCATCACCGTTGCCGACACTGCTGGTGACTTAGGTGTTGCCCCTGCTCTTGCCGAGGCGCTGACGTTGCCGAGGGACGTTGAGCCCTACTCTGCGTCTGATGACCATTCCCTATTGCGGACTGTGATTGCTCATAATATCTTTGTAAGTATTCGTACTTCAAGTATTCTCTTATGATTGATTTGGTATCTTATCGATCATTTTATCTGTGCAGGCCATCCAGAAGACAATGCTATGTCTTGGTCAGAGTCAGGATCAAGAAGCACGCCTTACTACTGCAGAAGCCTAAGTCCATGATGTTAAGCTAAAATTCTCCAAGGCTCAAGATGAAGCTGATGGCTACAAGAAGAAGGCACTGGAGATTGCTCAGAAGGCTAAATCCTTCAGCCATCTTCTGGCCGAGGAGAAGACGAGGACAGCTGATCTGCTTGTCGATATGGCAGCCATGAAAACAAAACATGCTAAGGAGGTTTTCGCTGTGGGCAACGAGTCTTATAAGCGGGGCATGAATGAGGCCGCTGAGGATTTTCTTAACAACTAGATCCCCGACCTACAAGAAGATTTATTTGCCACCGGATGGAAAGCGGCACTGAAAGTTTGCAATGTGTCGAAGGACACCCCTTTATGCAAAGAAATTCCACACTCATCTGAAGTTGCTGATGAGGGAGACAACGATGCCGAAGTGGAAGTGCTTGTGGAGGAGTCACCGACCTGACAGCTAATGATCAAGAGGTTGGGGGTGTCGGCAATGAACTTGAGAAAAACCCCGAGGAGGGCCCAGTTGATATTGTCTGATTGATGTCTTTCATTGATCCTTGTTTTATGTCACACAGATACAACTGTTGTTTTTCTTTTCTTTGATCATGTAGTGGGTTTACTTTTGCCTCACATAAATGAATATACAGTTTTTAGTTAGTTTATCTGTTATTCCTTATGTCTTTTTAGCAATCTAGTAGCTGTGACGCCTCTGAAGTTGGCCAATTGTCCAGATATACGCTTTTCTCTAGTGTTGAACTTTTCACAAGTGGTGAACTTTATCTCAAACTTTTCTCAAGTTTGTTTGGATTATTTAAACTTTTCTCAAGTTTAAACACATACTTGTCTCAAGTATGCTCGGGAATTCAAACTTTATCTCAAACTTGAACTTATCTCAAATTTTTCTCAAATTTGTTCGGACTATTTAAACTTTGTCAAAAGTTAAAACACATACTTTTCTCAAGTATGCTCGGGAATTCAAACTTTATCTCAAACTTGAACTTATCTCAAACTTTTCTCAAATTTGTTCGGACTGTTTAAACTTTGTCAAAAGTTAAAATACACACTTTTCTCAAGTATGCTTGGGAATTCAAACACTTCTCGAGTTTGAACTTATTTCAAACTTTTCTCAAGTTTGTTCGGACTGTTTAAACTTTGTCAAAAGTTAAAACACATACTTTTCTCAAGTATGCTCGGGAATTCAAACCCGGATATATGAAGTGCAGCTCAAATGGTTTGATGAAATACCATTTTCTTGAAATAAGATTTTACCCCAAAGCCATCTCTAATCCTAAATTGGTTTTATGATGCAATTTAAATTTTACATGGATGAGTTGCTTTACTCAGATTTAATTTTACTAATATTTAGCCATACTATATGAAGTGTAGCTCAAATGCTGAATAAAAGATGAGTAAACATCATTGACCTATGAGCATACATGCACGAAAGTAGAATTTACAGGTTCTACGTGAGCATATGTGTAATTACGTATGATGAGGAATGAGTTGCAATATTAATTTAATCGGGTTAAAATAATAGCCTTCATTTCTCAAACTTCAGACAATCTGATCCGACACCAATTAGCCGTCAATATGCTAACTATAATACTTCTCCGTTGTTAAAAATGGCCTCATTTTGTTTACAAGGAGGAAGTCAACAACATGATGGACAAGGTCGGCTTAAAATTAGATGGTGAATGAATGAGACTGATGGTTGACGCCACACAGTACAAGGCATTAGATGTGCGTGACAATAACTAATTAGATTTTAAAATGCCAAATGACAATACAAATTTGGATAATGAGGTTTTCAAGTGAGTTTTGTAACACATTATCGTATGGCCATTTAGATTTCAAAGAAATTCAAACTTCACTATCCTGATGCTATATTAGTGAAGAAAAATTGAAAGTCACAACATCAATATACAAAATTAATCACCTAGCAATACAACTTAATTGAACCTAATGTACCATCAATAAACTTTGGGATAGGAGACATCACACTCGACACATAATGGAAAGAATTTAATGTCTATGGTGCCTTTTTTTTTTTTTTTTGTAAGAAAGAGAGACATTGGTGGAAGATTTATCGTGCATGACGAGTATGCAAAGGCCTAATATTGGAATCTAACACCTTCTCGTGTCATCACTCCCTCATGTGGTATCTTATGGTGCGTGATGAGAATGCAAACGCTTTAATATTGGAATCAACATCTTCCCGGGTGATCACTCCCTCATTTGGTTCTTTATGTGATGCAAAATCGGACTCATAACTATTCCCTTCAACTATCTGAACTGATTATGTTTTAGATTTGCACTGTGTTTATCGTTGATGATAAAAATCAAATCAATTAAACATCGACAAAGGTTTAATCATTGAACTATATTTATCTGAAGAGAAATAGGAGAGGTGAGAGCAAGGAGAGAGAAAGAGAGAGAGAGAGAGAGAGAGAGAGAGAGAGAGAGAAAGAGAGAGAGAGAGGGTGGTTTGTACAGAAGGTGTAGCGTGTGCGTGTGGGCGTGTGTGCCTGAGAGCTATTTATTGAATGGCTGCAATCAAAAACTTGAGGCACCGGAAGTATACATTATGCTCCTAAATCTACGGGGTAATTTCTTTGATTATCTCAAATTTTGTACTCATATTTGCTCTCATGCTCTTGTTGAAATTTCATAGTATATTTATTCAAATCCTAAAAGTGTACATATAGGTTGAGTTATGACTGAATATGATAAAACGAATTGTTACAAAAAAGGAGAAAAGGTGATAGGACCTTCCAAAGCCCGGCCAATAATCTACCCAATAAGATTAAACTAAAAAGGCCAAAGAAGGCATGGTTGAGGGGGTGAGACTTAGTTGATGTTTATGTGCCAAAGTGGGCCCAGTGTAAGGACTTACTATAATAAATTCTTTCATATTGTTGACATCAAATATTAAGTTGCATATTTTTAGGATATATTTTTGTTGTATTTTATACTTCTCAAATAATTTGTAGTCCAAGTTCAAGTAGATTTAGCAGCATCTTGAAGAAAAGAGTAGAAAATTGTTGGAAATTCGAAGGGTTTGAATGAACGGGACACCGGAGGGTCTCGGGGCAACCGAAAAGTCTCGGTCGTTTCACACCCCAAGAGTCACCATAATGTCTTATGCATGTACCATATAAGGGACTCATTCATTCGTGTAACATTCAAAGGCCATTCGTGTATCATCAAAGGGTCATTCGTGTATCATCCAAAGGTCATTCATGTACTATCCAAATGCCATTTCGTTTTTATTCATTGCTAGTAGATCCCAAAGGCCTTTATATACCAAGCTAATTTTTTGGTATTGAGAAAGAGAAAACAAACAAAATTTTGTCTATCCTGAGGTCATATTCAAGTGAGAGAGAGCCAGACACGAGAAAGTTCGACAAGCGAACGAGGTTAGATGTGACCTAGTTCATGGAGCTATTTTATCCTCGGAGATGACGCCAGAACTATCCTCTAACACCCACGGTGAGACGGCAATTTAGTCTTAGGAAAACTGTGTTAAACACAAAACTCGATTTGGTAACACTGTATATAATGTGTTGTATTTCAATTCTTGTATTGTAGTTTCAATTTTGTACGTATTGACTGTGTTATTAATAAAAACTAGATATATGTTTTCTGGGTTTTTTGATTGCCACTTCGAATCTATCGCTCTATATTTTTCCAACAAAAAAATCATTTCGATTTAGACTTTTTGTAGTCTAATATTTTTTTGAAAAGAATTGTATTATTTTGAGATTTTAAGGCCCACCACTTGAAATTATTGGAGATTTATTTATTATTGTTTTCGGCTTAACGGGACATTTGGTCGGGTCAAAAGTAACACTTCATGTGTCTTAGTTTGTTTGTCTACTTTTTGATTTTTACATGTTTCAAAATATTTGGCCAATTTTAAAGTTGACTAACGAAAGTTGTCTTAATGCCCCTCCCTTTTTTAAAAATCACACTTTGAAAACATACACTCTTATTTAATGCTACAAAATTAAAGGTTATTTTTGAAAAGTCAATTTTTAAGAATAATAATTGTGTTATCTTAATAAGTTAAAATTAGGACCGAGAGAGTAAGAAAGTATCTCATAAAATAGACATCATTATCCTTATTAGGTATGTAATAATCACATAAATACTTCTCATTCGAAATAACTTCATTTCAGTTGTTGTATGTGAGTTGTTTGCTTCCTTCATAGCAACTGTAAAGAATAAAGGCAAATAGACAAACACAATGTGGAATTACCTGTGAAGACAACTGAGTGCGATAGGCTACCCGAAATGTTGCAATCAATTTTGTAAATATACAACACACTCCACAGTTGGTTCTATGCTTACTTCTCTAGTCTAACTTCCAATAATTTGCAAGTCAAGCATGAGTATCCTTAACTATATATGTTGGTAGGAGGCAAGTTTATTTCGCAGGTTTAACTTACAACAATTAATTACCATTTCAAACAAAAGAACATCAATTGAGACATGTAAATGTTGGCAACTCCGTTACACGTCTCGTTTGAATTGGAATTTTGCAAATTTTTTGAGCGTCGACTCAAATTGGAAGACAACATTTCTTTTAAAAAAAAATCAAGAGATTGAATTGGAGGCAGATTTATGTACCATGATCCAATCCGTGCCCCATTTATTAATGTATGCAAAATATATATTAATTACTTTTTATCCTTATAATTTTTAAATATATTTTTTGGGCATTGTTCTTAATCATTTATTGGATGAAAATTATAAGAAAAAAATTAATTTTCCATTTCGTATTTTTTGCATGAATTTTTTTGTGCCAGGATATAGATCTCTAATCACCATTAGGGGGTGGAGATGGAGTGGAGGTGAGTTAGCATTCAAAAAACATAGTGGGTGCCATATCACCCATCTGAACACCCTGTCACTTATCTGGACAGGCATCCGGACGCTCTCTCTGCTCCTTCCAGACAATTTCAACAGTGTTATGCCAATTTTTCTCAACCAAGCGTCTAGATTCCAGTTTATTTCGTCTAGATACGTTCATGTACTTCAGAATTAGAACTTCAGTTCTAGGCATTTATGGAGGAGATGGAAGTATAATAGAAACCCTCATTTATCTTGAGTTTTGAGAATCAAAAGGGAGGCTGGAGATCTCACAAAGAACGCGAAGAATGCCAACAACTGCCAAGCATGTCATTTAGATTCCATTGTATCAATTTTCACAAAAAGGCGTGATATTGATATTGCCTAACAACTAAGTAATATGGATAGCAGCCGTCTGACATTGTCAACACATGCTTTTCATATCACCTAATTTTATTTTGATAATCTTGGAATTCCAAAATACATTTGATTTGAATATACAGTATTTGGATTGAAAAAGTAGCGCGAAATGGTTTGGAACGACTAGTTTGCATGCTATATTTCCCTGAAGAATTATTGTGATAACATTTATACCCATGTCATATTAACTCTGAAATTTGAAACACCATTAAATTAAGTATTCAATGAAAAGGGATGAAAACATGGTGTGAATTAAAAGCAATATTTTGTATTGCCAAAAACTAAATAATATGCATACCAATCGTATGACATTGTCAATGCATGTTTTTCATCTTTTCTGGTTTTATCTCGATATTCTTGAAATTCCAAAGTATTGTTGAATTAAGTATTTTGTATTCGGAATGAAAGTATTTTACAAAATAGTTTGGTACTGCCAACTTGTATGTTATACTTTTGTGAAAGATTATCGCGATGACAGTCGTATCAACGCCATGTCAATTGTGAAATTCTGCAACACTATCAATCAAGTATTTAGCAAAAAATGAATGAAAATATGGCATGTGTTTTACACTTTGCATTTTCATGAAAAAGGGTAATATGAAAATTCTGCTGGAAAAAAATGGGTTTGCATTAGCTAATTTGGAGCTAAATAAAAATGGGTCTTTTGATTGGTTATTGTTTTGCAGATCACAGGTCCACCATATAAAGAGCATATCCTCTGCTGGATAGTGATGTCCTAACTTTCTTCTCTAATTGAGAAAATCTACCCATTCACAATTGGCGCCATTTGTGAAAAAGCTAATATCTCATGATAGAGACACCAAAAAGAGATTCAATGAAGGGGAATAACGGAAAAGAGAAGTCCATATCTCCGCCGCCGATTCCCCCCAAATCAAGGGTACCAAGGAAAGAAGTTCCAAGGGTCCCACCATCAATGCTAGGGGGAGGTTAGCTTGGAGGATAGGTGCCACCATTACCATTGGCTCCACCACCAACTCTACCCCCAGTTCCACCACAAGCACCTCCTGTGGAACATTTGATTCCGGTAGAAAGGCAGCAGGATCCACCTTGAGAAGTGAGAAAAGCACAAACAGGTGAAAGATCACGTATGCAAACCCAGAACGAAGGAGGGAGATGATCTCGAACTCGTGACAGGTCTCGTTCAAAAACTCATCTAGACACAGAAGATCGAGTTAGACGGAGAGATCAAGAACTCGCCAATATAAGGTGCTATGTGCACTAGATACAAAGAGATAATAGAGCCTTTCGTTAGGAAAGGGACAACAGAGTTGACCCTACAACCCCAGGACGAGACAAACGATCAGAAATAGGACCACTACAATGGGAGAACCATCGTGAGCGGGGCCGCAGAGAAGAACGGATCTAAGAAAGAGATCGTTCGGCCAGAGCCCAGTCAAACATTCAGCCTCATGGGGTGGCTCCTATTGCACCACCTTTTTCTTAACTCCGTGATATGAGAGAATGGTTGAACCAGCAGCTGGGACTACATCGGGAAAAGAAGGATGAGGCTCAGAAAGAATTAAAGCAATTGGTAGTTTCACCACTATAATCTCAAATTGAGTTGGAGGCCTTACCGAGAAGGTTTGTCACCCCAAAAATTCTGATTAATAATGGTCGGACAGACCCCATAACCCATATCAAAGGGATTTTTGAATTCCATGATGATTTACTCAGGCCAAGACTGCCTACATTGCAAAGTGCTCTCCATGAGCCCAGGAGAAACAACTTTAAATTGGTTTCATGCGCTCCCCCAGAGGTCCATTAACAACTGGAAACAACTTTTCGATTAGTCAAGAGGTTTATTGCAAATTGAACTCAGAAAAAATATATCAACACACTTTTGGCCTTAAGGAGAGGATCCGAAGAGGATCTGAGGGAATATGCGAGCAGATATTGGGCCACATACAATGAGATTGGGTACTGCACACAGTCTTATGCCGTTGAATCTTTCAGGTTGGGATTATCACCCTGAGATCGCTTGCGGGAATCCTTGATTGTTAACCCCCCATGCACTATATCTGAATTGATGGCTAGGGTAGAAAAGTACGCTAAATTTGATGATGAAACCCACAAGGATACGGATAGACCCTCTGGTTGAACACATAGAAGTGCCTTAGTCACAGAGGCCGAACCCTCACCAAAGAGGCTAAGAAGGGATGTGGTCGAGGTAGCATATGCAAGGAAGGAACAAAAAATGCCTGGACCACGGACGTACAAAGCATTCAAAACGATATTCAATACTTCCATCTTCAAGATGATCTGGCCTTTAAAGAATGAGCCCTTTTGGAAGTGACCGCCCAGTTCAGAGAGAGAACCAATGAAACGGGATCCGAACAAAGAATGGTGTAGCTACCAGAAGAATCATGGTCATATCACGGAGAAGTGCAAGGTGCTTAAACGATTCCTAGAGGGACTTGTTGAAGCCGGGCACCTTAAGAATTACATTGCCGAACAAGGGTAGCAACAAGCACCAGTGGCACAACACAAATCAAAGTCTTCTGAGGAAGAAGTAATGGCCACTGGAACAATCCACATTATACATGCTGCAATGCCTAAGAAGGACGAAAAGGAAGCTCGGCTTCAGAGCCGACGCGAGGGGCATGAACATTATGTTCAACATCTTGGGCAAAAGAGGAAAGAACCCAAGACAAAGGTCGAGATGACAATATCCTTTACTGATAAAGATTCAGAGGGAGTTATATACCCACATAACGATGCTCTAGTCATCACGCTACTCCTCAGCACCATCAACACAGAGAGAATCCTTGTTGACTAGTGTAGCTCTACTGAGATATCCTACTATGATGCTTTCAAACGACTGAAACTCAACGAAGGAGATTTAAAGAAAGCAGGCATCTCACTGATTGTATTTAGCGCAGAAGCAGTGTGGCCACTGGGACAGATCACCATTCTTGTACGAGCAGGAAAAGTAACCTTAGAAACCGAATTCTTGGTGGTTGATGTGCCATCAGTGTACAATGCAATAGTGGGTAGGACTTGGCTCCACAAAATGAGGGCAATTGCTTCCACTTATCATTAATTCCCAGGGAAAAGGGGGATTGAACGTTTTCGGAGGAATCAAAAAGCAGTGAGGAGCTGCTATGTGCCATCCATTAGACACAAACCCAAGGCCAAACACGTAAAGACAATTGAAGGACAAGATGGGCAACAATAGAGAATATTGAGAAGAATCCAGCCGAACGAGTTGTAGAAAAACTCAAACAGATACCAGCGCAATGAGTCGGACCCAAAGGGTTTTTTCCTCATTGGAGAAGAATTATCCGAACAGGATGAGAAGATCCTAGTTCAAATTCTGAAGGATTACATAGACATATTTGCTTGGACACACCAGGATATGCCAGGGGTGAGCTCGGATATCATCTGTCATTATTTGAATGTCAATCCTATCCGCAAACCGGTGATGTAGAAGAGAAGAATGTTGGCAATTCAACATATTGATGCGTAATAGAAGAGGTAGATCGGCGGCTTGAAGTAGATGCAATCAGAGAAGTATACTACCTGAAATGGTTGTCGAACACCATGGTAGTCAAAAAGAAAAATAGGAAGTGGGGAGGGTCTGTGTTGATTTCACCAACCTCAACAAGGCTTGCCCCAGAGATAGTTTCCCGCTACCAAAGATAAACCAGTTGGTAGATGCCACAATAGGATACAAACGCATGAGCTTTCTGGATGCATATCAAGGATATCATCAAATCGCCATGTACGAACTCGAATAGGAGAAGACATCCTTCATTACCCCACAGGATCTATTTTGCTATAAGGTAATGCCTTTCAGCCTAAGGAACTCCAGGGCAACATATCAGAGGTTGGTCATTCTGATGTTCAAAAGTCTACTCGGGAAGAGCATGGAGAGCATGGAGGCGTACATCGATGATATGGTGGTCAAGTCCGAGGAGGTCGATATCCATATCGATGATCTGTCAATACATTTCAACTATTGCAAGAGTATAAGCTCAAGCTCAATGCCTCAAAGTGTGCTTTTGGGTTCAGCTCAGGCAAATTTTTGGGACACTTGGTCACCAGAAGGGGAATAGAAGCCAACCCTGATCAGATCAAGGCCGTGCAGAATTTATAAAGTCCACAAACTATGAAAGAAGTGCAAAGGTTAATAGAGATGGTAGCAGCTCTTAACAAATTTATTAGTTGGTCATCCGACTGCTGTTGGCTGTTCTTTTAGTTGCTGAAAAGGCTATCAAAATACAAGTGGGGAGAAGAGTGTGAACAAGCCTTTCAAGAAATAAAGGCATACTTGGCCACACCCCCACTAATCACAACTCCCGAGAAAGGAGATGGCTTGAAACTGTACCTGACCATATCAAAACATGTAGTAAGTGTTGTCTTGCTTAAAGACAATGACGTCGGGCAAATGCCGATCTACTATGTAAGCAAAACATTGCTCATAAATAAGGTATCTCCCCTTTGAGAAGTTATTTATGTCATTAATTATTGCTTCCAGAAAGCTGCAGCATTACTTTTTGGCTAACACAATTGATGTACCGACCAAACACCCAATCAGTACTGTCAAGAGAAAACCAGAACTACTAGGATGAGTGGCATCTGTTAGGGTTTTATACTAAAAGTCATGACTTTGTGTAATGGATTAATTTTTTTAAAATTTATTAAACAATTATTCCATTTCTTGATGGGAATCTTTATGGGCAATGTTTGCATTCTATAATATCATATTGTGCATGAGCGTCTCTTATTCTACATAGTAGATAATCTAGTATGTAGACTTTGACTTACACACAGAGGATCAGATTATCGGTTCTTATAGAATATAAGTTTTTGGTTCACAATCTTAGATGAAATTTGACACACCACCAGTAGGACTGTAACACAGTATTTCAGTAAGTCTATATTGATTACGAAAAATGGTATAGTTTTAAATCACTATGTAAGTACACTTTGTGTGTATTGAACATGATCACTTTGAGGTAATTGTATTTATATTGACAATATAATACGACTTACACCTCATGGTTATTATGTATGCTTATACTTTTAATCCAAAGATAATTAATCAATGTATACATTTAATGTTGTTGACTTTGATTCATTATAAAGTGAGGTCTTGTGGGCCAATATTCTCGATGAGTTGGGTCAATGTGTTGGTGTGACTACTTATAGATTGGCACTACCACCAGAGTTGTCTCAATTGCATGTCGTGTTTCATGTATCTATGTTTAGGAAGTATCTGTCAGATCCATCACATGTTTTGACAGTCGAGCCAGTAGAGCTTAGTAAAGATTTGACATATGTGGAACAACCAATATAGATTTTAGAGATCAAGTTCTATGTACCAAGATGATTCCTTTAGTCAAGGTATTGTAGTGTAGTCACTCGGTAAAGGAAGCAGCATGGAAACTGGAGAGTATGAGGAATCAATATCCGTTTGTTCCAATCAGGTAAGTTAAATTTCAAGATGGAATTCTTATTAGGAGGGGAGAGTTGTGAGACCCGAACCATAGATCTCATATATTTTCATGCATGTCTGTGGTTAATAAAAATAAATTAATCACTTATAAAGATTTGTTTGGACAAAATTATTCTTGGTGTGTTAAAATTTTAATTCGCTACAAAGTATGAGGAAACAAAATAAGTGAATAAATAAATAATTTGGATGTCTATATTACATATAATATATATGGGCACTATATATATATGAGGTGGTGGTGTAGTTTATTGTGTCTAAAAACCTTAAGGGTGATTAGTGTAATTAGACCAAAATAAGGATAGAAATGGTCTATGGAATTGACACTTAGTGTGTCTGTTTGATGACCAAAAAAACACTAAGGATAACTTTTCCGATTTCCATTTCCCTTTCATGGTGAAGTATTGGTAGAGGAAAAGAGATAACAAGAGGAATTGGGAGCACACAGCATAATTGGAAAAAAAACATTTTTAAGTTTTACACTTAATTCATCTTATTCTTTGAATTTATATTAGTTATCTTAAATAATTATTAATCAAATATTTCATATCTCAGTGTCTTAATAATCATTAAGAAAATACATATTATTTACTTAGCTTTATTAGACTAGTTGTTGTAATTAAAGTCAATTTTCTTGTTGGAAGAATAGAAACAAAACAATGATGATTTTATGGAGTAAAATTAATTTATCCCTAACTTTTGCATCACTAATGGACCAATTGATTAAGGAATTTATCTTAGCTATTTACTTAATCTAAAACTAGTTGTAGTAGTTAGTGACTAACACATGAGTTTTACATTAAGGAGCTGGATATAAGTCTTACAAACTATAAAATAACTAATGACTATTGAATTGTGGGATTTAAGTGCCGTTTTTCTTGGTGTAATAAGAGCAAATTATGTTTTCTAGTCACAAGTTTATACTCTATATGATAAAATTAGTATTGAAATGCATCAGACCGTGAAGCTTATTGAAAGTACGCGTAAAAAAATTGAGTTGGGAAACTACGTGTAAAACTCAAGCATGCATAGAATGTGTGATTAATTTTAATTATTTATTTGCATCCTTGTGTGACTTATACTAGGTTCAGAGATGTTTATGCCCACTTTAACTCCATCTAGAAGTTAAGTAGTGGTCTCGATTTATCTGTTTCTTTTTGGAAGGTGAGCACAAGAATTATATAAATTATAGCTAAAATATTTTGCTTATAATAACTAAACGTGTTCTCTCTTTATGAATTGTGATTTAAATGGTTGAGATATTATGGATTGAGAATATTTGTGGAATGTGTTTTGTGATTTATGCTACGATAGCCTTGCTGGCCCTACTTCTGGGCTAATGTGGGAGTGTTTTTCTCAGTTCTGGGCTCATTTATATTAACTCACATATGGGATATGTGGGTGTTTTCCTACCATTGGGAATGAAATGACCCCTAACATTACCAATGTAATTAATTGAGTTGATTTCTCAGGGTAACAATACTATCTTAACTTTGGTCGAAGGTAAGCGACCCTTGGCTATATATGATGAGTTGTTAGACCTTCTGATGGTCTTTCTGAATATTCTTTTGCTAAAAGTGTTATTTCAACTTAGGTTGATCCATAATTGTTTTTACTTGTTCTTATTTATATGATTCAATCGTAGTTATTAAGCATGTGGTTAGCTAATGCATGAAATGCGATACTCTTTCAGGTGTTCGAGAATAAAGGGCAGTCCACTGTGCAATTGTAGTCACTGGTGTGTCTTTTGTTTTATTTTGTGAGACGTTGATTGTGTCATAGAGCACAATTTTAGTATTTTGTTTTTAGTCAGTTGTTGTACTTCGTTGTTGACATCTGTTGTGGGATATTAGGGATCGATTTCCGAGACCCAGTGATGAACACGTACAATTTATACAACAAAAAATTATAAAACCCTACTAGGCGGAATTAGGGTTCATACCTTCGAGATCTGTCCGGTTTGATCTCGACTGTCTTTGCAGTTTGATCTTGATCGTACTTTGAGCATGGTTGGAATGATCTTACTCGACTGACCTTGAAATCTTCTACCGTAATCCTATTACACCTTGATAACAAACTGAGTGCGGGTTTAAAATCGTGATCTCCTTGCCTTCACAAAGACTCTCTCAATGTTTTGAATATTCAATTGTATCTGACCTAGAAGACATAGCTGTGTATATATAAGGAACGATAGAGACCTCTGGGAGAAGTATGGGCTGGGCTTCCTATATAATTTGGAATTCTTAATCCAACTCGGATTAATTCTGAATTATATAAATTATAATTCATACCAATACAGAATTATAAATGCATCTCTCTCCCATATCTCAAAATTATATTTCAAGATACATATTATTAAATACTTGTTTATCTCTCCACGTTGAGATTATAGATACCCGTTGATTAAACTAAATTACTGACAATTTATTTAATCAAAATCTATAAAATTTCTTGAGATCTTTTACTTAACTTATTCGTTATGTCAGATATTAATATCCACCTGCAAGTTTTCACATAATCGAAACTTACAAGCTTCCTCAAAAGGATATCACCAATCCCTATAAAGGGATATGGATGCCATTAATAATTAACAGTTGTAGTACACTTAATATTCTGACCCAATTCATTGAGACTATTGGCCCACAATGCTTCACTCTATAATAAATCAAAGTCAGCAATATTAAATGTACATATCAATTAATTTTATTTAGATTAAGAGCACAAGTATACATAATAACCATGAGATGTGAATTCTATTATATTGTCTGTATAAATACAATTACCTCAAAGTGGTCATGTTCAATGCACACAAAGTGTACTAACACAGTGAGTTAAAATTATACCATTTTTCGTAGTCAAAATAGACCTACTGAAACACTGTGTTACAGTTCTACTGGTGGTGTGTCCAATTCTACCTAAGACTATGAAATAAAGACTTATATTCTACAAGAACCGATAATCTGATCCTCTGTGTGTAAGCCAAACTCTACGCACTAGATTATCTACTATGTAGAATAAGAGACACCCATGCATAATATAATATGATAGAATACAAATATTGCCTATAAAGCACTACAAGAATTTTGTTGTTTGGTGATGATTTAAATTTGTCTCAAATTGCATGTTTTTCCTCTCTAATGGTGTAGGTGATGAAACGGGTGACGAAATCGTTTCCTCAACTAATGGTTGTCATAAAAAAGCACTTGGTGACGAAATTTTTGTTGTCTCACCTATGATGAATTGTTTTTGTGATGAAATCTGTTTTTTCTCACGTATAAAGAACTGTTTTGTGACGAAATTCATTTTCTCACCTATAATGATTATTTTGCGATGAAAGCATTCGTCACCATTTTGACATATTTTTTTGTCACCAGTAATTAGTTTTATCACAAATAGTGATTAAAAAATGACAATGTAAACAAAATAGGTGAGGAAAAACTTTCGTCACCTATAATTCTAATTTACTAAAATTTTAAATTAAAAAATTACCTAAAATGTTAAAGGTGAGAAAAAGTTTATCACCTACAACTTCAAATTAAATCCAATCGGTGACGAAACATTTTGTCTCCGAAATATTTTTTAGAGAAAACTCTGTAATGATAAAAGATTTTGTCACTTAAAATACGCTTACAAATAGTATAAATGACAAAAAATATCATCTCTAACACTCCATTGACAATACAATATCATATCCATTTAGAATCTAATAGATCTCAAATAAATACCAAGAAATTTACCATAATAACTACACATCTTCATAAACAAATGTACTAATGTACCATTGACAAAAGTAGGCAAACTACACCACAAGATGTTCACCATATATACTTCTTATCCTATGCATCATAAAAAAAAAAAAGAGTAGTTCTAGAATCATTGAAAGACCAAAAACATAGACATATCCAAAAAAAAAAAAGTATACAAAAAGAATCAAGTATCCAAAAAAAAAAAGTCTATGTAAAATAGCACACGTGTCATCCTCCTCACAACCAACCTTTTGCATATAGAATCCGCAAACATAAAAAATGTAAAGTGACTCACTCCTCAATAAATATTGAATATACAATCATGTATACTTTAATACAAAATTTCATGATATTTTATGAATGTAAATATGAAAAGCATGATATACTTACCAGCAAGTCATTAACCAGTGAACCCTTGGCATTTAAGATACTCCATAACACTAGCTAAAGTCCTCCCCTGTTCGAGAATCTTATTATTTGATGCTTCCATTCCTTCCACTTGTCCCTGAATTTTGTCAGCTTGCTCTTAAATTTGATCAGCTTGCTCTTGCACTTTTTTCTCAAGCTGTGTTACATACTTACTATTGTCCGAAAATTAAAAAATGCTCCTAATAAAGGAGGAAGACCTCATGCCAAGTCCTTTCACGTAGTCTGACCTTGGTCCAAATACTTTGACAGAAAGCTCCTCTTGTGTTATCGAAATTGCATCATCTTGCAAATTTTGTTCAGTCTCTATTTGTTCCATCTTATCCTGTCATTTTAAAGTAAATGAAAAAATTTAAGTTGTAACAGTTTACTAAATGCAAGTTCTTATAACATAGCAAATACAAGTAAAAAAATAAATACTTGATACACGTACATGGATAATCTCGAATTTTGGAGTAATCCACTCATTTGAATCGCCATTAAAGTGGGTGGATTTGTATATTACTGCTAATGCCGGCACAACATCTTTATTTTATTGCATCTAATATATTATTTTCTTAATAAATGAGTAATTAAGCATATTCATAGTGTAATAAAACTAAAGATATAACGAAAAACGCACCACCACGGCAACCCTAACCGGTAGTGACTTTGATCCACATCTATGTTTACATCTGTGTTTTGCGTTATCGGTAGTCCTATTTTTTGAATTGTTGACAAAAGATACATATATCGATGAAATAGAGATCATATGATTAGCAAACAATGCAAAAGATTGCAGTAAAAACAACACAAAAGGAAGGGAAGAAAATCAGTGAGAGAGAGAGAGAGAGAGAGAGAGAGAGAGAGAGAGAGATTACTTGCCATTTTTCATCCATCCACTTCTTTTCTATTAAGTTTGTCCATTGCTCGGGCTTGACATAACTTGGTGGGTTGTTTGTAGCATACTCTTCCCCCCTTGTATCTTTAAGTTTTTGGTATTTTTTGTGTAACCTGTAGGAGAAGCTGCTCAATGTCTCTTGCAATCACCTTATCAACATCAATAGAATTTCCTTGCAAGTCAAACTTGTCCTGCAATATTCATTTCAAGTTGAGAAATAAAAATTGATATTTCAAGTAATAACTTGATCGCAATTTATGAGATACAAATAAGTAGATCTTGCAACTACCATTAAGCATTGAAGTATGGGCGCTTTAATAGTGTCATCTACAGCCTTCCACGTATGGATGCCAAGGTCCATCACATGTGTCCGGACCTCCAGGCCAATCTTTGATGCCAATCGAGCGGCGTGCTCTCCTACCGGTGCATGAAATTGTGGTGGAATAACAACTGGAAGAGTTCCTTTTTTATCAATGAGTCGCTGAGCATCTTTTCCTCGCATAGGCCCATGGGCTTGTCTATTGATTGCCACTGTAATA
>JABCMJ010004089.1:0-12500 GCA_014822125.1 Arbutus unedo | reverse complement strand
GAAGTAACGCAAAATCTTATTAGGGATCTTCTTTCCCTTACCAGAATTGATCTTGTACCTTGACAAATTGCACTTTGGACATCTATCCAGCGTTGCATTCTCGTTCCAAAAGAGTACACAATCATTTATGCATGCATCGATGAGCACGCATGACAAGCCCAAGTCAGACAATATCTTCCTTGCCTTGTATGTTGACTTCAGAACCAAATTACCTTAAGGTAAAAGTTTACTTTGGAACTTCAAGAACATATCAAACGATTTATTGCTCCAATGGTTCATTACCTTCATATTGAATACCTCAATAACAAACTTCAACAAAGTATAATCTTTGTTACCTGGGTACAACTCGCGTTGGGAATCATTCAATAGTTTGTCAAAGTTTCGTACTTCCCCTATTTGGGTCACATCCATTGACTCTGCTCTTATTCGATCTTCCACCAAGACATCAACACCACCATGATCATGATCTTGTTTGTCTCCCATTTCGTTATATGACACACGTGGTTCTCCGTGTTCATGCCAAATAGTGTAACTTTGCATAATCCCATCTTGAAGCAAATGAATTTTCACATCTTCTGGACTAATTTGGTAAAAGTTTACACACTTTAGACATGGGCACGGAATCTTACCTTGTCCATTTGCGACAGCTCTTGCAAATTGAATAAACAAACTTACACCATCGTAATAGGACCGACTAATTCTCCCACTAGCTGTCAAGCCCCTCTTCATCCAATTTTTGTTCATGTACATAGGGGTGGTGCTCACTACAAAAAGTCTGATCACAAACGAAAGTGACATTTATGTTAGAAAAAAACCAAAGATGACTCATCTTCATTTTTTTCTGATTGCAAAAGATAGCAATGGATGAACTTAAATTTTGTCAAAAAATCTGTCATATTTATGACAAAAAAACTTAAATTATAACTCTTATAGCCTAAATAGTTCGTGAATGTACTTGCTTTAAAAGATGGTGGCTAAATGATTAACAAAGTTTGTTGCATTAGACCGTCGCCGCGTGCATATATGTTTACATTACACTGTCGTCGTGTGCATATATGTTAGCTTACTTTGTAGCCCATGAGCACTACAGAGAGAAGAAGACACAAGAAGAAAACATAGTTTTTGGTTCATGATATCTAATGACATAAGAAGAAAATCATCAAGTCTATGTGCTGCCTATTAATACTCCCTCCTCTTAATGTTGGTACCTCTTGGGATTTCTATCTTTTTAAGGAGGCGCGCATTAGTGGGAAGTTTGCTTTTATTTTTTATGTTGCCCCTTAATTTGAAATCTTAAGAGTAGGTTTATCATTTATGAAGGTTAGTTTTTGAATAGAATGTATCCACCATTTTTTGACCTACGAACCCAGTTTTTTAACCCTTGCAAGCTATTCAGTTCTGATTGCACTCGTTCTAAGTGGTTAAATATATTGTTTTTGATTTATTTTTTGCAAAATATGTTTTATGCCGGTTCAAGAACTGGGGTTGCCTCGAAATCTGCTCGCAATTTGTTAGTATTAGTAAGCTCTTGTATTGAAATTCGATGGGTTTTATTATTGATTTTGTTCTATTGTTTTCTGATTAGCTTCAGAGGTTGATTTTGAGTTCGATTGGTTTCGAGTTGCTTGTTTTAATATGATTATTGGGTATAATGGATTGTTGAAATTGGGTCATAGAGATACGGGAGCTAGAGGTAGAGGTAGAAGAGGCTAAGGCTAAGGTTGTTTGGCATACAGTAGTGAGTGTTTTGGGTATGACAATCCTAGTAAACGACAAATCTTCACAATAGGTAATTAAATATGTGGAATGGCAGTAGTTTAGGCATTATCATGATTGGTTAGCTCAATTTTTAATCCCAAATTCGTAATAATGGGACTTACGATTAGATTGCGAAATTTTCAGCACAAGCAACCTTCACATAGTCCACTAGTAAACAATAGATATCATAATAAGTAACTACGTGAAACAATGGCAAGTTACACCTTATCATGAATGGTTAGCACGACTTTTACAAATATTGTAATATTCAGGCAACAAGAAAGTACGCAAATTTTATGAACAATGTAAGGTGGAGGGCAACAAACATATATGCAACCTAGTAGAAATGAGAGTCTTGCAACCTGGTGCTCTGCTCCAAAGAGCCTTTCAACTTTTGGGGCAGAACTTGCAACCAGGTGCTCCAAATACAACAATTAAAAAAATGAGGGAAATCAAACCTTTTTACTTACTTGGTGATATCAGATTTCCTCGTACGTTTATTCATTGAGTACATATTAGATTTCAGTTATGACTCATTACTCAAGAAGCTCCAAAACCCAATTCCCACAAAAATCCAATTGATCGAATTTCGAATTAACCGAGAATCATGAAGCCCCTTTAGTTTTTACAAAAAAATCAATTAGAAAGAACCACACCCACGAAATCACTGTCCTAGGACTTCTGTCTAGTTCTTGGATAACATCTTTCAGTATACACGGTTTATTCATTGAATACATAGTTTGGTTATCGTATTTTGTGTAAGTATAAATTGTATCTACCGTACATACCCAAAAAACCGTATAACGTACCTACATACTAAAAAAAATCGTATATCACCCAACCCTCATTTGAAACACAGCCAAAAAAATCAGTTGTACATACCTACATATAAACTGTACATATAAACAACTCAAAACAGTACAAGAATTACAAAAGCGTACACTTGTACGGGAAGAGATTCTCTCTGATAGGTACGTACAAGAACTCAAATACAAAAGCGTATACGGCCTAAATACGAAGAAATAAGATCCGTATTATACATATCCATGCCTAAGAGAGAACACCAGAGATGGATTTGCTGGAGGTTTCGCCTGAGAGAGAAGAGAGAAAGAGGGGTTTAATTGCCAGAGTTATAGCCTTTTCCCGCGTCCTTGCAAGCAGTTGGATGCTCAGAAGGGTTTCGCTGTTTCGCCTGAGATAGAAGAGAGCCTTTTATATTAACCCCAATTTCGTTTTTCCCTTTTTCTCTTTTTAGTCCCCGCCTTTAGTCACAGCCTTCTGTATTTCTCTTTTTTTGTGTTGATTAACCCCAATTTTTCTTTTTCTTGTATTTTGTTTTCATTTATAATTTTCCACCTTTATTCAGTTTTCTAATTATAGGACTTGATATGGATTTTAAATTTTGCAAGCCCAAATGTTTAATTGTAAAGAATAATTTTGATAGTAGAAATGTTGCATATTAACAAACACCAAAGTGGTGCTCTTCTTTTATATATAGAATAGATTAGGTGACGAAATAAGTTTTCTCACCCAAGAACTTTTCTTTTGATTAATTGAGTGATGAAATAATTTGCTCACGCAAAAACATTCCTTCTAGTAAACTGGGTGACCAAACTAATTTTGTCACACAAAAGCTTTTTCCTGTGAGAAATATTTTTCGTCACCTATTAGTTTTAAATAAACTAAAGGGCCAACACATGTGATGCATGTGGAAGTTTATTTTTGTTAAATTTAAATATATTTTGTAATATTGTATTATTATTTTCAAAAAATAAATAGAAAATACATAGAAAATGAGGAAAAAAGAACGTAAATGTGATTTATGGAGATAGTGGCAAAAAAAATTAGTTACTAATTCAATTATTTATTAGTTTTCTCATAGGACTTGATATGGACTAAAAGATTTAAAAGGTCAAATGTTTAATTGTAAGAAATAATTTGAGTAGTTGAAAAGTGGACATATTGACAAACACCAAAGTGGTTCTCTTCTTTTATATATAAAATAGATTAAGTGAAGAAATAAATTTTCTCACGCAAAAACCTTCCTTTTGAAAGGAAATTATTTCATCACCTATTGGTTTCAAATAAATCCAGTGACAAAACGAATTTTCTCACCTAAAAACTTTTTTGTTGTGACGAAATTACAAAATGGAGGGAACATATTAGTGAGAAAATAAAGTATTTCGTCACCTAAACGTTTTCTTGTCCACTCGTTTCGTGACGAAATTTATATTTTCGTCACTAATAGACAATATATTGTGACAAAATATAATTTTTTGAACTTAAATGTTTGTTCTCACTTAATTGTTGACGAAATAAATTTTTTCTCACAAAATAAGTATATTTATAGACTAATTTTACCTTCGTCACGGATATTTCGTCACAGCTTTACATTTTTTTGTAGTGAAGATTCTCATGAAGAAAGTGAATAATTGCTTAAATAATTCATACAAAAATTAATTCATTACATAAAGTCATAACTTTTGGAATAAAACCCTAACATTGGCCTAGTATGAAGGCTTGTTGTTGTGTGAGATATTGTACATTTTAGGTTTAGAAAGTTATAGAGGTTTTATTTAGAGTTTGTCTTTTTACCATTTATATGTATGGTTTGGTATTAAAGGTGCTGCCACATCACATTCATGGGTGGTTCCATTATTGTTAGGGATCGATTCCCTAAACTAAATGATGAATGCGTACAGATTATACAATAAAAAAATTATGAAATGCTACTAGACAGAATTAGGGTTCATACCTTCGAGATTTGTCTAGTTCGATCTCGGCAATCTTCACAGTTTAATCCTGATCGAACTTTGAGCAGGGCTAGAATGATCTTGCTCGACTGACTTCGAGATCTTTTATCAATCCTATTACACCATGATCACGTACTGAGGGTGCGCTAAAAAACGTGATTTATTTGCCTTCATAGAACTTTTCTCAATCTTTCGAATATCAAGTTGTGTCTAATTTATAAGACATAGAAGTATATATATATGCAACAATAGAGACCCCTAAGAGAAGTATGAGCTGAATTTCCTATATAATTCGGAATTCCTAGTCCAGCCCGGATTAATTTCGAATTATATAAATTATAATTCATATCACTACAGAACTATAATTGCATTCCTCTCCCATATCTCAAAATTATATTTTAAACTCTATGTTATTAAATGCTTATTTATCTCTCCACGTTAAAATTACAGATACTCGTTAATTAAAATAAATTACTGACAATTTATTTAATCAATTCATTATGTCGGATACTAATATCCACCTGCAAGTTTTGACATAATCGAAACTTATATGCTTCCTTAAGAGGGTATCATCAATCCCTATAAATGGACGTGGATTCTATTAATAATTAATAATTGTTATACACTTAATATTATGACCCAACTCATTGAGACTATTGGCCCACAAGACCTCACTCTATAATGAATCAAAGTCAACAATATTAAATGTACACATTGATTAACTATGTTTGGATTAAGAGTACAAGCACACACAATAATCATGAGGTTTAAATTATATTATATTGTCAGTATAAATACAATTACCTCAAACTGGCCCTGTTCAGTAGACACAAAATGTACTAACACAGTAAGTTAAAACTATACTATTTTTCATAGTCAAAACAGACCTATTGAAACACTGTGTTACAGTCCTACTAGTGGTGTGTCCAATTCTACCTAAGACTATGAACCAAAAACTTATATTCTACAAGAATCGATAATTTGATCCTTTATGTGTAAGCCAAACTCTACACACCAGATTATCTACTATGTGGAATAAGAGACACTCATGCACAATATGGTAAGATATAATGCAAATATTGCCCATAAAGATTCTCATCAAGAAAATAAATAATTATTTAAATAATTCAAACAAATATTAATTCATGACATAAAGTCATGACTTTTAGTTAAAACCATAACAATTATATCATTGGGATTGAAGCGTGACACACGTTGTCCATATCACTTGGTTAAAATCCCGATAATCTTGAAATTCTGTGAACACAAGTGACATAAGTAGACGGTGTTTTGGAATGAAAATTTAACGGGCAGTGCATGTTATCTTTTTGCGACAGATTATCGTTATCGAAGTGACATTTACTATCTTTCATAATTTGGACCGTTAGTGAAACGAGGAGTTGTCAAGATAAAGGATTGTAGACAAAATGAATTCAAGCAAATACATATCTCGTCTAAAACCTGAGAAGTATGAGTAGCCGATATGTTGTCCATGTCTTTCGACCTTTAGTCCTGATAATCTCAAATGAAAGTATGTTGCAGAAACTATCGGTTTATGTTAGTTTGCATGTCGTGCTTTCTCGAATTATTATTGGAACGACGTTGACACTTTAGACCAAATTAATCTTGAAATTTTTGGAATGCTGCTAACATAGATAGTCAGCGAAAAATGAATAAAATGGGATAATAGCTAACTTATCTTAGACCAAGGTGACCATATTGCATTTTTAAGAAAGATTAATATGGTTATTCATCAATGAAACAAAATCGAGGTATTATTAAATTTGAAAGTTATTACACTGGGGATTTATGGTACCCAGCATCTCGAGAATAGAAATGTGATGTGCAGACGCTAGTTTGGACACCATATTTTACTCAAGATTTAACCTATGCTCGGTTCAATATTTTTATTACCGAGAGCTAAATTGCGTAAGTTGAGGTTATGCTCTCAAACGCTGTTTCACTTTTTATCCAATTGTACATTCAATCACTCGATGTTTATCACTTTGACCAAGGATAATAAAATGAAATTAACATGAAAAAATTAAGTACAGACAGGGCAACGTTGTTGCCTAATACCTTCCCAACTCGTAACAGTAAATCTCCGGATTAATCTCTGTTTTCATAAACCAGATTTTTTTTAAAAGAGTCATTTTATAAAACAGAATTGTATTTCTGAGTCAAAATCAAATTATTTTTTCTAAAGACATCTTTGGAAATGGTTTTCAAATATGACTTGACACACCTGAATTTCATGTCAAATGGCAACTCTGAGTTTTTAATAACTCCTAGCTGTTAAATCATTTTCATACTCCGTCACATTTCAAGTCAAGAAATCATTCTGCTCCGTTCAACAATTTTTTTTCACGAAAGCGGTCGAAAAATTTTCGAGCACGACAAAAATTGCTTAAATTGGTAGCTTGCTCGAGCGACCTATCAAAATAATAATTATTTTTTTATTTTTTTATTTTTTATTTTCTAAATTTCAATTCCGAATTTAAGTAATTAAACGTTCAGAATAAGTATACAATTGAATTTAAATCTTAATTTTAAATATTTATTTAAAATTTTGGATTATTACATCCTCGTTATATGGTTATATGTTGGTCGACAACCCATTGTAGATTGGGTCCTTCCACAGTTTAGGGGTCAGGTTACCATGCTAGTATCGGCACCAACACCACTTTATTGCCATGCTAGTATTGTTGTCTTGTTTGTACAAGGTGCCATGTTTTCTACGGCAAAGTGAATGTAGGGCTTTTTGCTTTTTTTTCCTTGTTAAATGCTCAATACTATAAAATTGAAAGGACGAATAAATTATGCACTCAGGGATTAGTAGAGCATGTTGGAAAAATGACTATTGTTCTTAAATTTTTGGATAACTTTGTTTTGAATATTAAGTGGTATCGAAATATCAATTGAGCTTGGTCCAATTAGGCTTGTGTTCTCCTTAGTAGGATAGTTAACCCACGAAAAAAATAAACAAAATTCATTAATGATTGAATGAGAAATCGACTCTCAAAATGTGCTACACGTGTGGTATGTGAGGAACTGAAAAGTCACTCAGTCCCTCATAGAAAAAATCAAATTGCAAATGATGAATATGAAAATTTCAAGTTTGCCTAAATGGTTAGATCCATTGGTGTTACTTAATTTTTGCAGAGGACGAACCTAAGTAATGTGAGTTTTGGCCTAAATTACCACATACGAATAATGGCGCCGCCTGCCCGTCTGTACCAGGCTATAGGCTTGGGTTTGGGCTTGTGCTGTGTGCTTATCTTTCGGGCTTGGTGCTTGGTGCCAAAATAAACTCACAATAAGAACCAAACTATGTTGGGAAAAGTCTGTATGAAGTTTATTGTCTTAATTTATATGAACAACAAAATAGTTTAAGATATCACGTACATTGATTAGCTAGTAAATTCGATGAGGATTGTGGTTCGTGGGTATTGGTTCTGGATTTGGGATTGGCTTGTAGTTGTTCTTAGGGCCAAAATGAACTCAATGTTGAAAACTAAATTGTGTTGGAAGTGTTAGGATTTTATACTAAAAGTCATGACTTTATGTAATAGATTAATATTTGTTTGAATTATTTAAACAATTATTCTTTTTCTTGATGAGAATCTTTATGGACAATATTTGCATTATATCTTATCATATTGTGCATGAGTGTCTCTTATTTCACATAGTAGATAATCTAGTGTGTAGAGTTTGGCTTAAACATAGAGAATTAGATTATCGGTTCTTGTAAAATATAAATTTTTGGTTCACAGTCTTAGGTGAAATTTGACACACCACTAGTAGGACTATAGCACAGTGTTTCAATAGGTCTGTTTTGGCTATAAAAAATGGTATAATTTTAACTCACTGTGTTAGTATACTTTATGTGTATTGAACGAAACTACTTTGAAATAATTATTTTTATATTGACAATATAATACACTTTACACCTCATGGTTATTATGTATGTTTGTACTCTTAATCCAAATATAATTAATCGATATGTACATTTAATATTGTTTACTTTGATTCATTACAGACTGAGGCCTTGTGAGCCAATAGTCTTGATGAGTTTGGTTAGAATATTAAGTCTATGACAACTATTAATTATTAATGGAATCAACGTCCCATTATAAGGATTGATGATATTCTCTTGAGTAAGCTTATGCATTTCGATTATGTCAAACTCTACAGATAGATATTAGTATCCGACATAACGAATAAATTAAGTGGAAGGTCTCAAATTTTTTTTATAGATGTTGATTAAATAAATTGTCAGTAATTTATTTTCGTCAATGGGTATTTGTAATCTTAACGTGGGGAGATAAATAAGCCTTTAATAACATGGAGTTCAAAATATAATTTTAAGATATGGGAGGGGAATGCAATTATAATTCTGTAGTAGTATGAATTATAATTTATAAATTTGAAATTAATCTGGGTTGGACTAGAAATTTTAAATTATATAAGAAGTCCAACCCATACTTCTCCTATAGGTTCCTATCGTTGCCTATATAAACAATGATATACCTTTTAGGTCAGAGACAATTTTAATACTCAAAATATTGAAAGAGTTTATGTGAAGGCAAAGAGATCACATTTTTTAACCCATACTCAGTACGTGTTCAAGGTGCAATAGGATCATGATCGAAGATCTCGAGGTTAGTCGAGTAAGATCATACCAGCCGTGTTCAAAGTCTAATTAGGATCAAACTGTGAAGATAGCCGGGATCAAACCAGACAGATTTCAAAGGTATGAACCCTAATTCTGCCTAGTAGGGCTTCATAACTTTTTTTTTGTATAATTTGTACACGTTCATCACCGGGTCTTGGGAATCGATCCAGCTTGGGACTGATGATCGAAGAAATCAGCGATTTTGGAGGGATTGATATGTTTCTATTGAAAAACAGTGCGTAACTTCAAGGGGCGCTACCCCTGACCCCCTTCGACCCCGTCGTTGGCATCATCTTCTCTTATGTTTATGTTTCCTTATTCATATGTGATTGGTATTATTTCCTTGTTTAATTAAAGTATCCTTCTAATTTTGGAAACATAGAATATTGACCTATACCTAGATCACTTACATGCAAATATTTTTATAACCCTAATGGAAAAAATATTTATAAATAACTAATTAAGTGAGAGAGAGAGTTTGTCACCTACAAATCTCATGGTCTCCATCACTAGTTTATAGATGATATGATTAATTTTGTGTGCTGGTTTTGAACTTTCCTGCACATCGGACAAAATTAATTGTGTAATCATCAGTACAAGCTTCAATGGGATAGCTCTAACTTAATTATTGTGTGAATCATGTCTCAATCTGAAATGATTCATTATGGAATAATTAATTTAGTGTGAGGTGATGGTGTACACTTAGTTATAAATAATAGTATCCTCCCCATCTAAGTCACTGCTATTATTTGTAGAACCAAAATTGAGTTGGCTATTTAATTTTGCTTAACAATATTTTTTGCCTAGATAGTCAAAATTCAAAGGAACGGACCTATTTGCACAAATGATGAAAAGTAGTGGACTTTCCCATCAAAGGCATACTTTTAACGGTGTGGCAGATTGCCAACGTTTTTCTTTAAATAGTTTGATAGAGGGAACCAATTTTTAAATAAAATTCAAAAGTGTTTATTTGCCCTTCATAATTAGTATTATGTGATTCTCAGATTCAAGAATGGACTCTTTCAATCAACTTTCTGTCATTCTCAAAAAAAACAAACTCACTAGACTTGATTACATTGACTGAAAAACAAACTTGAATATAGTGTTAACTGCTGAAGAGTACAAATATGTGCTCAGTGAGGAATGTCCACAAAAACCTAATGAATGAGCAACCGATGAGGATGCACAACCTTACAAGAAGTGGATTAAGACTGATGAGATGACGTAGTATTACATTTTGCATCTATGTCAAATGTTCTGCAACATCAACATCAGTCTATACCCACTGCGTATGACATGATGATGAACCTCAAAGAAAAATTTGGAGAACAGAATCATGCAGCAAGGTAGGTTGCCATGAGGGACTTTCTTAACACAAAGATGGTTGAATATAGCTTAGTAAGGGATCATGTTATAAAGATGATAAGTTATCTAAATGAACTAGAGATTCTTGGAGCTGAAATGGATGGGAAAATCCAGATCGATATCATACTTCATTCGCTACTGGAGAGTTTCAAGAATTTTTGCATAAATTACAATATGAATAAATGTTGTTATACTTTGGCGAAATTTCTTAAAGAACTCCAAGCAGCAGAGGGCCTAATGAAAAAATCAAAAAATGTGTTTATACTTGAGAAAGGTTCTGCTTCTAAATCAAAAAGCAAGAAGAAGCAGAAAAAGACTCAAAAGCAGGTTGCAATTCCTCATGTGAATAATGAACCTCAAAGTGGAGTGAAAAAGCCTAAGGGCAAATATTTTCACTGCAAGAAGTCAAGGCATTGGAAGAAGCAATATCCGGTCTATCTCAACAAATTGAATAATCAAGGTAAAACCTATTCACTAGTGGTTAAAACATGTTTAGCGGTGTTATCTAAAAACATGTTTAGTGGTGTAGATACGGGAGCCACTAATCATATTTACAATTCGTTGTAGGGATTTCAAGAAACCAAGCAGCTTAGTGATGGGGAGGTTTACCTACACATGGGCAATGCTATGAAAGTAGCAACAGTTGCAGTGGGAGATTTACGTCTTAGTTTTGGTAGTGATAGAACTTTAATATTACAATATTATCTTTATGTTCCTCGTATTAAAAGAAATTTAATTTCAGTTTCTAAGTTAGTTAAAAACAGTTATTTGGTTAATTTCGATAAGTCTGTGGTTATTAAATTTAATAGACATTTTATATGTTCTGGTTCATTGGTGGATGATCTTTATGTTATTAATCTTATCTCTCTCACACTGCAACTGAATGAATTGAATAATACAAATAGTATATCATGTAAGAGAAAGGCACCTTCTGAATTGAACCAAACGTATCTTTGGCACTTAAGCCTAGGTGATATGAATCTAAAAGGATTACTAGACTGGTTTGTTGAGGCCGTAATACACTTTGTATAATGGCCCAACATGTTCCTATTAGGTATTTGTGCGGTACTTAAACGTCAATTTTATCAAATAATACACTTCGGGTAGTTTTTTGTCCAATTTCAGATTTTCTATAAAGAAAAAGTTGTTTTAGCGATGAATTGGTGGAATCCAAATGCTCAGGGAAGCTCCTGACACATAAGGAATGATGAAAGTGCGATTGAAAGGAGAACCGAGGCCGAGGGTAATGCGAAACGTGAAGAAAATTGAAGAAATCAAGAGAAAAAGAAGAATTAGCATGACTGGTCAAAAGAGGAAGAAAGTCAACACAATATTGTGTGACCAGCCACCTCATGCAAAGCAAAGCCGTGACCAGTCAGGTGAAAGGAGAAATTTCCAGTCAACTTTGGGTGACCA
This sequence comes from Arbutus unedo, assembly GCA_014822125.1. NCBI lineage: Eukaryota > Viridiplantae > Streptophyta > Magnoliopsida > Ericales > Ericaceae > Arbutus > Arbutus unedo. The sequence continues at coordinate 533 of JABCMJ010004089.1, read as the reverse complement.
GTTAGGCCAAAAAAGCAAGGAAGTCAGCGGGTTCGCGTGACCAGTCACGCGCAATAAGTCAAATTTCGTGACCAGTCACACAGATCAACCCCAAATTTTAATAATTTCCTGTGACCAATCACGCGCACTCAAGCTCAACCTGTGATTGGTCAGGCTTCAACACATGAATTTTATTTGTAATATTTTTTATTTTATTCAATTAATTAAGGAATTTGTTTTCCATTAGAATTAGGAAACTTCTTCTTAAATTTTCTCCTAGGTTTTGTAGGAGGCTTAAAATAAATATACAATTTCCTAGCATTAGTTTTCAATAAGTTTTCATTGTTCAAACAATAAAATTTCTGTAATTTCTATTCAAAGTTCATTCAATTATTTCAAATTCTGTTCAAGTTTCCAGTGAGAATATTAGAGATCTATTGCGTTCATCAATTCTAGTAAGACGTTTTCAATTTATTATTCCATTTTTAATTTTAATATGATAGGCTAAATCTTCTAGATAAGATCCAAGGATGAATTTCATCCCATAATTTACG